>KN361092.1:5005-28502 GCA_000785685.1 Uromyces viciae-fabae | reverse complement strand
GAATGCAGCGCCCCACCCACGTCATCAACATAACACTTGAGATGTTCAGGAACTCCAAAATTGGATTTGGCGAGATTCAAAAGTTGATGCATAGGTGGTCATCTCAAGGCCTAGAGCTTGGTTCAGCCCGCGCTTGTCAGTTATGCTACAAAAAGAAACCACTCTTCTTCCCTCCAACCCCAAAGAAGAAAAAAGGTAGGCCAACCAAAGAGAAAAACCAGCGAACCGAGCAAGATATATTCAATGACAGCGACAGCCCGGAAATTGAACAAATCGATGCTGAAGATTTTCCCGACAATTGCCACCACTTGATTGAGATGTCCCGCCTAACGTTTCCAAATGATCAACCGCCCCTTCACCTCAACATCTTACTAGAGGTGACAGCCATTCAAGACCAAGCTGAACGAAGAAACTTCATGGGCTCCACCAATTGGCCGTTCAAATTGCATTTGTTCAATTAAAAAAAATCAAACAAAACAAAAAAAATCCCCCCTGAGTTGGGGTCTCTCAGACCTCGGGGCTTCGGGTGTTTTTCCAGAGCAAACCCGCTCCCTGATCCCCGGGGATCAGGGCTCGGGGTGTCACCCTGAAACACGGGGATCGGGGTCATGCCTTACTCGCGGCTATTGGAATGGATTCCACTATTGGGTTAAGGTTTTGCGAAGCTCAGGTGGTATGGCGGGTGTATGGCTACACAATGATGCTGACAATGATGGATACGCCCAGCTAATCACTCGTGTACCAGGAAGTATAGGTGGGATATCTCCAGATACCAGCTGGCTTCTGTATGCACGGAATTGGACACAGGAAGAGGAACACATTGTCGAGTGCCGCTCGGGGTGTCACCCTGAAACACGGGGATCGGGGTCATGCCTTACTCGCGGCTATTGGAATGGATTCCACTATTGGGTTAAGGTTTTGCGAAGCTCAGGTGGTATGGCGGGTGTATGGCTACACAATGATGCTGACAATGATGGATACGCCCAGCTAATCACTCGTGTACCAGGAAGTATAGGTGGGATATCTCCAGATACCAGCTGGCTTCTGTATGCACGGAATTGGACACAGGAAGAGGAAAACATTGTAGAGTGCGCAATTCAGAAGATCAAGGCCAATCATGAAATTGTGGAAGGTGATCGCCCTTTCCTTCAACTGAAAGATTTGATTAACTCATCACCCGATTCAATTTTGATACCTTATAACAATTGTAATTCAAAGGATTTGATTGTCCAATCATCCCAATCAGTCCCATCCGCCAAATCAACCCAATCAGTTGGAAAACTTTCTCTTCCTCCCGCTGAAGACAATCATCCCGGCGCTGAAATGGCGACAAAACATCTCAATCCAGAGGAAGAAGCTCCAGTAAAATCACCCCTTGGTAACCAACTGGTCGCCGAATCTCTCCCACAATTGTTGGGACTTGGCCAAATTGAGGACATACTTGAAGAAGATGAAGAGTTTCTGCTGGCGGATATTCTATCAAATCATCCAGAATTTGATGCAAACAACATTTCCTTCGGCAAAGATGATGGAGTAAAGAAGTTTAAAGCAAGCGATGAACAACAGCAACAGCCAAAAGAAATAGATCAACCCAAAATCCATGAACCAGAGAAAGCACAGAAAGAAATGGATGAATCTAACTCAAGAAAAGAAGAAGAGCGCCGGGCGGCAAAAAAAATACATAAGAAGAAGAGAAAATACAAGGAAGTTTCATCAATGGTTTCTCCAGCTCTGGCCGCCCCGCTGAACATCCAAGAACCATCAAATGTTACCCTCAAGCCAGCACCTCCCTCACATAATGTTGTAGCAGCAATCCCGGAAATGGCGCCATCCGCACTGCCACCCACCAATCCATCTACTGCCCCTTCGAAGGCCATAGGGCCACGGCTGAAGGTCACACTGAAACCACCGCCTGTCGTCAATGCAAAACCACCGCCTGTTGTCAAAGCTCGTCCCCCCATTCCTCCTTCTACCCCATGGTTTTCTACCAGCCAGCCAATGCTAATCCATCTACTGCCCCTTTGAAGGCCATAGGGCCACGGCTGAAGGTCACACTGAAACCACCGCCTGTTGTCAATTCAAAACCACCGCCTGTTGTCATAGGTCGTCCCCCCATTCCTCCTTCTACCCCATGGTTTTCTACCAGCCAGCCAATGCTGAGGCCCGCAACAAGAAGATCCACTAGGAATAAAAATAACGGTACTTGATTGGGAAATGGGGATAATGTTATGGTTGTTCTGGATGTGGTTGTTTTGGTCTTTTCCTATCTCTTGCTTTTTCTTCTTTGTTCCAAAAAATTGTTTAAAAAAATATGTTGTCACTGCCATTGTGGTGCCCTTATTTTTATTCTATTGAGTTTATTTGTGGTGATGTTAGCAAAGAAACTGAGGAAATGGAGCTTGTATGTGAGCTTGTGTAAAAATGCGGTCAGAGTTGTAAAATTACCTTCTGGTGGGTGATTTTGCTACTTTTACATCTCTTGTGAAACATTCTGCGGGTCTTGAGAGAGCATGTCTTGCATATTTCTTATTTGGATGCTTTTTTGGGAATTTGACAATATATTTGAGGTGCAAAGCATGAGTATTGTGAGTGATGTGTTGTAAATTTATCACGTGGTGGCTACTGTTACCAATTTTACAAGCGTTATTTCGCGGGACTTATTTTTACAATTCATATTTTATGGTAGTGGGTTGCAAAATTGCATTTGAGTACACCACGAATACAATTTTACAAGACACACGTTTTACAACACATATGTCTTGTAAAATATGTCTTGTAAAATTATAGGCGCCCTTATTTTAAGTATATAAAATTCTATTTTATATATTTTATTTTTAATCTTAAATTATTTTTAATAATAATTTTTAAATGAAAATTATTCTTTTTTTTAATCACCTTGTTTAGTATTTTTAAGTCTTTTATTGACAAAACAATTTTAACTAAAAATTCATCTATGATTTTAATTTGTCAGTTTCTTTAACTGAAATTATTTTATTATTGTCAGTTTTCTTAACTGAAATTAATTTTTGTTTTTAATAAAATAAAATTATAAAAATTAAAACATAATAAAAATTAATTAATTAATTAATTAATCTTTCTTTTTTAATTTTTAATTTTAATTTAATTTAATTTAATTTTTAAGAAAACACTCACAACTTTGTTGTTGTTTATTTTGTTTTCTTTTTCTTTTTAAATTATTTTTATTATTTTGAAAGTATTGAGGTGCAAGAGGTGAATGAAATATCTTGTCTTTCTCTTTCTAATATATTTCCTTTCCCTTCCTAATAGTGGGATTCAAATTAGATTCCCCTGTACTTGCCCCCCTCCATTTTTTTGTATTACTTTGAGAACCCCAAAACATCATCCAGCCAGCAGGTAGCCCTACATACAAGTCACTCCCTCTGCCAAAAAATCTTCCTCTGAACCATCCAATCCACCTCTGCAACAGTCCCAGACATCAATCCAACAATCAACAAATAGAGGGAACACTATCAAGTCAATACCCAGCTTATGCAACATCAGGTCACAGAATCAAATTTACACTCCCTCTGGAAAGAAACTGAAAAAACCTCAGAAGACAATAGTGATCTAGAGGAAGCCATCTTCTTCCTCATAATACTCAATAAGAATCAATACATGAATCCCAGAATCTGTCTTCCAAGAGCACCAGAAATCAGTAGTTACCTTTTCAACCTGGATGATTGGAGATTCAAACAAGAATTTTGAATGTCTCAGAACTCATTATTCCTACTTTTTGGAAAAATTAAGTCCCACCCAATCTTTCACAACAAATTCAATTTTCTCCAACAGCCTGTGGAGGGCCCACTGATGGTCATTTTCAAACAAATTCGCACATTTGGTAACAGAGCACTGGTTGTGATTCTTGCTCTCTTTTTTTGTATCTCAGAGGGGACTGTGATACTTTTCTTGCTTTTCATAATAGAAATTCTCTCTCTTGAAAATTAGGTCTAAGAAAATCAAATTTCATGTTATTACCTGATACTGGCTTCAATAGATGTGCTGTTTTTGTGGAAGGGACCCTATTCCCTCTGGATGAGAAGCCATCCATTGACTTTCAAGACAATTAATCCAGAAAAGGTTGCTATGGTCTTGCATCCCTGATTGTCTGTGACCTAAAAAATAAAATACTAAAACAAGAAAAACTTTATTATGTGAACAGGTAGCAAGTTCAGTATCTGGTGAATGCTTGATTATCTTTTGGCCGTTTTTTCTGACTTCCATTTTCTGTTTAGGGAGCTTCCAAGACACTTTTCTTTGGAAAAAATCTGAATTACATCTCAAACATTCATCACTATTTAGTCATGGTGAATACTTAATTTCCAATTTGGGATGTCCAGCGGAGGTTAATCTAATTCCAGCATTCAAACAAACACCTAACGGGCCAATGCCTTGACCCAACAAAAATTTTAACCAAGACCTTGATTTGTTGCATGCGTGCAATGAGGACTGTATCGGCATTTTGAAGGGGCAATTACAATGTTTTTGAGGACTTTGCAAAGATTTGAGCTTAGCAGGAAGTATGGGGAACATTGCACAGTGGATCAGTGCTTTTTTTGTGCTTCACAAAATTCTGCTTGCTGATAGCTCACCTGATTTCTATGAAAATTCAGAGCTTTCCAAAGAGAATTAAGAGCCTGCTTCATGAAGGAATGGATTTAGAAAAAATGGTACCCAGCTACGTGAATAAGTATTTGTAGAGGTCCCGGGATATCTCAATGATTGATTTTTTTCTTTCTTCTTTCTTTTTTATCTTTGACTGTCATTATCAATGTTGTTCTTTTCATTTTTATTTGTATTTACTATAATGTTTTTCTTGGATTGCAATCTTGATGTGGCTTGGTTAAAAAAGTTTTTTGTGAATGCCTTTTTATCTTTGCTTAAAAATATAAATAACTGAGTCAAAAAGATTTAAAACCTATTTCCTTTGACTAAAAAGGAGAAGAAATAATGAAACAAATCAAGAGACACTTGGATTCCAGAACAAGAAGAAATAGACACTCTAATCAGCTTTTTGACTACCAAGATGAGGAGATTATTGATTGGAGAAAGAATAGATAAAAAATAAAAAAACAAGAACAGATAAAATAAAAAACTACTACTCCAATTCATCAGAATTAGAATTGGAACTTGATTCTCAATGGGGATCCACCACATCAACAAGAGGGGGAGCTCAATTGCAGCCTTTTTCTCAATCTCCTCAAGCAATAAACCATGGACCCACAACTATTGGGTGAAGGCGGATCTTTACTATTGTCACGGGCTCCTGGTTGATCACCAAGGAGCAAAGATTGGATATGAAGTGGGAATCACAGTTATTCATCACATTAGAGATCAAGTTCATCCCATTAAGGGCACATTTCAAGAAGTTTTGCCGCATGATTCAAAACAAAGGTAAGATAAGCGGATATGATTGGAAAATAGATGCATTCAGGCTCACCCTAAACTGTCTTGATTCCATAAATCTAATCCTTCTCCATGATGCCCTCACCTGTATTTTATTTCCAATTTCACACAGTGTTTTATGATCCTTGCAGGTCACCAATTTTTTTCAGGACTCCTACCACAACATATAAGATGATAATAAAAAAAAATAAACACATAAGTAAAAATAAAAGAGCCCACCTTTTGCACCTTGGTGAGTGATTCCTTGTTCCTTCATGTTTTTCAAGATATCTGAGCACAATTAGTTTTTGGTCATCCTGTTTTCAAGGTCCCATGGCACTGTTGATAGCTGGTTCTGGTTGAGAGCCAGTTGAGGATAATTGTTATGCTTGAATTGCTGCTGTCAACACCATCTTGGTCCCATGTGATGGCCTTTTTGTTTGGAGTTTTTTTTATTTTTGGATCAGATTGAGTTATAGGTGGTGTTTCATGTTTTGGGGGGCTAGTAGGGATTGAAGGAGTGTGTTTAATGTGGTGGAGGTGAGTGAATGGTAGCAAGGGACTTGCACAGGTCTGGCCAGCTGTATTTCAACGGTAAAGTTGAATGCGGACTTGCCAGGTTGGCAAGCAAGTTGCCCCTGAAAAACTCCTTATGAAACACTTTCTGCACACACACACCAGGTTGGCAAGAAAGTTTCCCCCAGAAAAATCCCTATGAGAAGCTGGCTGCACAGGCACACCAGGTTGGCAAGCAAGTTTCGCCCACAAAACTCCTTATGAAAAGCTGGCTGCACACGGAAACCAGGTTGGCAAGCAATTTTTCCCCGTAAATAAGCTTATCAAAAGCTTTCTGCACACTCACACCATGTTGGCAAGCAAGTTGGCCCCACAAAACTCCTTATGAAGAGCTGGCTGCACACAGACACATGCCAACTTCCAACCCCCCTAATATCTTTCCTTTCCCTTTCTCACAAGTGCTACTCACATCAATCCGGAAGGTCCGTCAGCTGTGTGCTGTTTGGGGTGCACAAGCAGGCCTGGTGTATGCTTATCTTGGAAAAGAATCACATCATGCAATTATCCATCCAATTTTGGTCAAGAATCTACCCCCACACCAAAAATTTCCCAAAACACATTACTATACTATATCCAGCTTTGCAGGATTCACTCATTTAATCATCCAAGGTAAGTTGTCTTTCACATCATTGATTTATTCCTTTCATTGAAACTGAATTTTCCATATATTTTGTAGAATAATATGTACTTGGGGCTTGACGCTTGGCAGTCTCCAAACGGGTTTGATATCTTAGCAAGAGTGATCTATCATTTTTTTGAAGAATACAAAATTGGATTCAAATTAGAAGCCATTCCTCTGGATTTTTTACATTTACAGAAAAGCCATACCGGTTTCTACTTGGCCAAAACTGTCAAGCTTATTTTTGAACAGTTTGGGTTGAAGGACAAGGTAAGCTATCACTTCTTCTCTTCTATCTCTGAATTGCTTTCCCTCATTTTACTTACCTAATATTTTCCCTTTTAGATCTGTGGCATGGTTTCAGACAATTCTACAAACAATCAGAAAATGATTGAGGAGACCAAAACTTACTGGTGGCCTTGCCTCAAAGGCAAAACACATTGGATCCAATGTTTTGGTCCAATTTTAAATTTGATTGCACAGGTAATCTTACAACCTTTTGGAAGCCACAAGAAGAAAAATAATTTCAGTTCCAGAAAAAATGAGGCCCTGAATTTCAATGATGAGGACTCTGAACAAGAAGAGGTGGAAAACCTGGATGACCAGATTTGATTGTAAGTGAAACCAACTATTCCTCTTCAAATTCACAACTTACTCTTAGCTTAATTTATAGGGTCTCCAATGATTCTTAAGATTAAGAAGAAGATGATGATGATGGATCCATCAAAAAAAAAAAAATCAATACTGGTGGCCAAGGTAATTGAAGATGATGAGCTATAGCTTGAGGATAATGATATCAATGAGTTTAGGGAAAAGGATGATTATGATTGACACTTGTCCAACTCATTCAAGGCAAACCTAGCCAAGGTAAGCAATCACCTCTCAAAACTTTGTTGATAAATGAGATTGCTAAAAATAACTCAAATTTTTGAGACATTGTTTGGAAGTTGAACAAGTGTCCCAAATCAGAGGCTCACTTCGTGGGTATCTGTTGGGATCTGGAGTGTGGGAGGCCACCTACAATTGGATGTGAGGGCTGTACCAGGTGGGATTTCACTCTGGTTCAATTTTCCAGCATTGTGTGATGCTCAAAAGCAATAATCTAAGGTTGGTCATACTTGCCCAAAGCACTTACCAGATTCATTCTGAAGCCTCGAGTGACAGAAAGATAAAAGACATGGCCTTTCTCGAGAGAACCACATCAATCTTGATGATGTTGACTTAGATTGTGACCTGGTTGAGGTCCTTCAACCATTCCAAAAAAATTCCTCTTCAAGTCTTGGCAAGTGGCACAGCTCAAATAGCAGATATTTTGTTATTCATTGACCAGATTAACAGTCATCTCTCCACCACTATCTTGGATAAGGAATAAGAATATCCGCCAGCTTTGAGAAACACCTGTTTTGGTGGCCTTTAGCCTACCAATGAGTATTACACTTTGACTGACTGATTGGAATTTTACCAAGTTACAATGAGTAGGTTTTATTGACATGCCTTTTGACTCCAGGGAAAGGATGAACTGATTAGAATTCTTCAGTTCAACATCCTTTGTTCAAAGAAAAATATTTTAAACTTGCAAAATGGAAACCCAAATGAATCCAGAAATCAATCAGGCTTACTTGAAATATGTGGGAAACCTACTACCAGCCTTCACCTCTGCTATTGAACTCATAACAATCCATTCCCAGTCCAAATTTGAGTAATCTTACCAATTATTAATTGATTATTTTTTCATTCATCCTTCAATCCTGAAAAAATTTAGAACTAAGGGGTGAAGGATCAAAGGATCAGTTTATAAGAGAAGATATTGATGATCAAAGGATCAGATAAAGCTCAGTGTCAATGGAAAAAAGAGGGAGATTGGAACTGCTAGTTTTGATGTGAAGCAGGTTCAATGGAACAAGAACCAATGATATTATTGCACTATTCAGGTTTTATAGCATATAAATAAAGGGAACCACTGGCAAGTAGGTCTAGGGGTTATGACACTAACAATTAAATTATGAAGAGACATGGAGCTCAAGTGACAGAGAAGCAGAATTTCAACAAAGCCAACAAATCATAATTTCACAGAAGCCTCAATAGGTGTGCTTGGAGGCTTATCAGTTCCTCTGAAGCGCGGGGATGCAGGGCTCCTGAATATCCCCTCACAATGTGGATTGCTGGAGGTTTGAGCTTTAATAAGGAAGGAGGACTGGTAAACCCCCTCAAGTGGTGGGTGCGGCAGCACTGTACAGGAAATACACATGGGGGTCTGCTTGCAATCGTACTTGATGCACCAAGTGTCAAGATGAAGAAATTAAAATTAATGTTTTAAAAAGAAAAAACAATTTTACCACCCAACAATTCCGTGTGAAAAATTTAGGATGCACAAATAATATTATGATTTATGAAAAAGAAAATGATTAAAAATCATTAAGTCATTATCTTGCTGTACAAAGTACAGCGGAATAAAAATGAGATTCATTAAAAAATAATCTTTTATGTTTTATATTTTAAGATCATTTTTTCATTGATCAATTTTTATCTTTCATTTTTTCTCTCGGCATTATTTCTTATTCTCATTTTTTATTTTTAGTCATTAAATAAAAATATAAATTAACTAATCATTTAATTATTATTAACATCGCACAAGTTAAAGTTATAAACATTTTATTTTAAGATATTGACTCAATCTTATTATTATATTTTTATCATATTATTTCTTATTTAATTATCTTTTATTATAATATTTTTTTCAAACAGCTTTTCATTCAGGTAAAGCATAAAGTTTCTTTTTCTTTTAAAACTAAAATATTATGTAAAACAAAAATAAATTGTTATGAATTTTTATTATTTTTATCTTCAGAAATTTAAATTTCTTTTACCAAGCTGCCCAGGTGAGCTTATAGATATTTCTCTACTAGTGTTTTGTGTTGAATGTTGTATAGGCTGTCTGTGACACATCTTTGAAGATTGAGTGTGAATGCTTCAATTCTAAAGCTTTATTTTCAGTATAGTCAACCACTCAATCCCTTCTAGTTTTATTCCTTTGTCAAATATTTTATTACTTCAACCTTTTCATTATTTTTTATTCTAACTCAAGAAATCTGTTTATATAAATCATCTCACTTCATGGAATAGTGTCAACCAGGTTGCTTTCTAATTAGAATCAACAACTTCTCAGTATTGAACTCTCTGATTCAAACTATTCTGATCAAAATGGTTCACTGACACCTCATTTATTTATTTCTATGTTATTTTATTTATTCCTTTCTAACAATTAGATGTTTAGTTATTTAATATTTTCCCTAGTCTAACTATTTGTGCTGATCTAAGATATCATCAATCACTACTGGATCTAAGGCTTCTCTCATCATCAACTAAAACTAAATTGATACTTATTCTAAAAACTTAATCAACTTCAGTTTTTCAGTTACTGCTCCTCAAAACATCGAATGATCTCTTATTCATTATTTGCTTCATTATTATCAGTTTGACTGTTGGTTTCTTTTAATGTTAATTCTATTTCTTCTTACTTTTTCTGATCTTAAATGTTCTTATGAAATGAAAAAGTCTGGTCTTAGTTTACCCAATTAAATATTTATCATTTTGTGCATTGGAGCTTACACTGTTAACAGCTACAAATGTTGATGTTTAGTGATCATACTCTTTTGGTAGGGACTATATCTCAATAAGAAGGCATCGGCTTAGTATTAAAGGGATGGAAGTTGTGTTTTACTCAAAGAATGTTAATGTACAAAGAGGTATGTTAGATAAATCAAAAATGAAGAAGAACAAAGAAAAGAAAAATAGAAAAGGAAAGGCTTATGAATTTTGAGTTGGAAGGTAAGTGAAATATTGATTGTAGAGAGAATTAAAAAAATGGACTGAAATTAAGGCATTGCAATGAATAGTAACCAGCATTTTTGTAATAAAATGTTTTTATATCCATCGGTAACTGAAACAGTTACCCAGCTACCTGCCATCTGCTACCTTCACAGGTGGAGGTGTTGAGGATTTGTTGTTCTCATGAGCAGGTACCCATGCCTGTGGCGGGTACCCTGGTGCAGAGTGAAACCTTTACTCTCCATAGATTTGTTTCCTTTAGCGTAATGTGTTTTTCCAGAACTAGCAATTCTGTTTTGTATGATGATTAATTTCTGTGCCAATGTTTCTGATGAGTCTAGTGTCACATCCTTTGAATTGATCTTCAAGTCAGCTCCAACTGACGCAGAACAAAAATGGTATCCCCTGAAGTATGTGCATACATTAGGTTGGATAGTTGGCAGAAACAATTGTTGGAATATTGATAAAATAAATTAAATTTTTCTTGAATGAATATTAACTCTTTCATAATAAATATTATAAATAACTTTACTATGAATCTTTCTAAATTATTTAATAAATAAATAAACTAGTATTATATTCTAAAGTAAAAATACTATCTCTGGTACCTATAAGTTTGTTACCTTAGGCTGTTGAGTCATTAATTTATACCAATAGGGTCCTGTATGAGATTTTCTTATTGAGTTACTGGAAACATTTTTATTTGATAACTATTATTTTATTTTATATTAATTAAATTGATTTTTTCTAGTTTTTTCTGATTATGTAAGCAGAATCTGTAAATAGGTCTGCCGTCTCTTTTGAAATAAAACATTGAGTTTAGTAAATTTCAAACTCTTTTCACCCCAACAAAACTCAGCCAATGGAGCATTTGGCTTTTACCTTGAAATTGATCTCTATAGCTTCTCAACAAGGGCCCAGAAGGCCCTGATTTCAGCCTTATGTAATAACTGAAACAAAGGCCCATATAGACCTGAGTTTAGCCTTATGTAATTAAAGATTTAGTTTAACTGATATTTATGTTACACTTGATTTGAAGCTGTATCATAATGTTACTATAAGTGAGTTACTGTTAGTATTGACTCTCATTATCCCCAAAATCCAATTCCATTCATGCTTGGCTTGCATAGTCAATGATATATGAGTCCATGTTAGGTTACTGGAAAAATTCTATGTAAAGCACTCTCTATAGAGTGTCAAGAAATGTCCCCCATTGCCAAGGGGTCTCTTTCATGTTTAAACTTTTCAGTTGTTGATTTACCCTCACACCAATGGAAAACATGAAGAAACAATGATTACTTGATGACAGTTGACATCAGGCCAAGTTCTTATTTCTTTTTTTATACACCCAGCTTAATACTGGCCTTTCTCCCTGCACCACAAAAAGGCTGTTTCACTTGAGCTGTAGTAGAGCCAGTGTGGCAACAAGGAGTAGCCAATGTTACTAGTTTTCACTTGACATTGTCAAGGGAGGGGGTGATGAGAGCAACCTGGAGCAGAATATTTGAACAAATCAGTTTCACATATGATGAAAATGAAACTGAGAAATGAAATGAAAAAACAACACATAACCTGGAGCAGAATATGTGAACGGATGAGGAAAAGTTCACATACCCTGAACCAGGTATAAAAAGAAACTGAGACATTTCACACAGTCTGTGACATGGGGATGAAAGAAAGAAAAAGAAATGAAAAAGAAAACAAAACAAAAGACATGTGTGAAATGAAATGTAGGGGATGTTGACCTCACCACCACATCTTGTTGTGAGCTATGACTTAAAATAATCAAATTCTATACCTGATTGCTCCATGAAATCATGAAAGACTTATAACCTTAATCTCAACTAACATGAATTCTCCCATATTTTTAGAAATACTAGTCACTCTACTGAAATTTCATTTTTGCTCCAGAAGTGATTGGGGAGAAGAGAGTTCTTGCTTGTTTCTCACTTGACACTATTAATTATCATTTTTTCCCTTCAAGTCATGTTATTTTGTATTCAAATTTCTGGATTTAACTCATTGCAAAAGTTTCATATCCTCTTGAACCACCAATCATCATTAGTAAGAAACTATGTCATGTCATTTTATTTATCATTTGATTCACTTATTGTTTTCGATAGAAATCTATTTTATCTGTTAAGTTATCAACTATTTTTCCAACTTAACAGGAAAAAAACACCCTTTCACAATCCACAAATTCATGCTAAAGCACGCTGAAATGGTGATCCAGACCAAATTGGTATGAATACATATGTCAAGTTACTTTTTTTAAGTCAAACTGACTTTCAATAATGCATGAAACTTTTTTGATGTAACTTTACTTTTTCTATTACCAGCCATGCTACACTGGACTTCAAAGTTATCATCTGGGGAAACTCATGCTACTTCTAGCTACTACCCAAAAAAAAAAAAAGCTCAGTTACAGTGCCAATTTCAGTTTGGAACTTGCAAGCATAAATCTTGCTTGCACATGACTGATGAATCTGAGCCACCGAAATGGGATACACACACACACACAAAGGCAGGTTTGATATGCTTCCGCACCGAAAAAACCATGCAAGCGGAAAAAGCTTATGTGAGCCTGCCCCAAATGCCAATTTGGAAAGGGCCAAATTCAAATATTGAAAATATTTTTAAAGTCACGCATTTTGAGCTCCAAACCAACATTTGAGTGAGGAAAATGAGTTGCAAACTTTTGAACCATCTGATACAAGGATTTATTGCTGTCATGCTCAACTTGAAAAAGCCATCTAAAATGTACTTATGCACTTGGATGAAAAAAGTTTTCTTCGACATACATACTGCTTCAGATGTTTCTATTCAAGATAACTCTTACTCTTGTTAGCTTAAGACAAGTTGCGATGTAACATTGGGTGCCTCAGAAATCAATGATGGAACTAGAATGTCAACACGAGTTTTAAAAATAGAATGTCAACACGAGTGTTAAATTAAAGCATAGTTCAAAAACAACAATATAAATTAGAACAAATATCCCAATGAGTTTTTAATATGAAAAAATACAATAGGAAACAAAATAATAATGGGCTAGAATCCCAAAGCAGACCATAAAAAGCACTTAGTGTAGCAACTTGAACTTTCCAATTGGGATCGAACACAGGCTCGTTGCTATCTTTCGATGGTATGTTGGATAATATGATAAGTGTATTTATATAGCAAGGTATAACAATAGAGGTAGTAATTAAAAGTGAGGCGAAATGGATACAAGACGGCAAGATGGAGCCGCGCAAGGAAATCGGAAAATAAACAAAAAAAAAGAACAATTGAAACAAGCAACCAAGAAATACATGTCGAAAATTTATTGTGGAGCATTAGTATGAGAGAAGCCAATTGGGGAGAATCCATTCACATTTTTTACGAAGGATAAAGCATGTACAACGCCTTACTCCTGTAGAAAGAGGTTAAGGCGGTTTCGACTTGAGTTCCACGGTTGCGCAATTTTGTGACGGGTCAGTGATGGCGAAGTCGATAGTCCAAAGGCAAATGAGCAATATGATTGAGATTAATCTACAGCGCAGTTGGTCGAAAATAATAAGAAGGCGATAGCTACAGAGAGCGAAATTTTGTGATGGCAACGGTTGGATTTACATCGGTGAATTAAGGATGTGCTGGATGCTAGCTGCGGCACGAGGAGCATGGTGCTTAGGTTTGACTGTGTTAGATGGAGCGAACCGACCGGCCACGTGGTTAATGGATGACCATGGGTTACAAGCTTCTTCTTCCCCTTCACTACCTTCCACTGGTGTGCGTGGAGAAGGAGACGAGGTGGTAGTGGTCGAGCAGGATATTGGGCTGTTCGAGTCACCAGAATGACAATCCGGATGTGAAGGGATCATCGTGGCAGCCACAGTGCAAGAGGCATCATCAGGTTGATAGACTTCATCCACATCTTCCGAGTCAACATATCCACACCATTCATGGCACCACGATTTGAGATCATCTTTGGTGACATAGCAGTTCGAGTTCAAGAATCCAAAAAGTTCTCGCTCCATCCGATTGACTTCAGAAAGAGTAAAGATGTTCTGCCCCACGATAACCCAAGACTTGTTGGAGTAGGTGTCATCCATCGACATCTACAGGTAAACCAACCGTCAGTAATTTATAGCTGAGTGAGGTTTCTTAGGCCAGGCAGTATCAAGCTTACCTTGGACGCAAGCATAAGGCTCGAGAGAAACAGTCGATGAGGACTGGAAGGGGTTCCACGGGCAGCAGGGTAGCGCTGTTTGAGTCGGGTCAACAACAATAGAGCCGAGTGAACAATGGCATCACTCAAGCGAGTGCGATACAAAGCGTAAGCCTGTGGTGGATCGAAGAGTACAATCAGATAATTGCCAATGATCGGTCGAAGAAAGCAATGAAGAGTGCTTACGATAAAATCAACCAATTGCGGCATGCGTTTGTCAGCCTCAGAAAGAGTATGAGACTGCTCCTGAGGGGATACGGTAGGCGGGAACAAGGCCGTGACGATTGAGGTCGATAACATAGAGATGGGGCCGTAACCGTAGTAGGGATCGCGATTGATGGTGGAGGACATTTTGAAGGTATTTTTTTTGTTTGCGAGACAAGCTGTTGATGGTGAGAAGCAAAGTTGATTAGGAAGAAGTAGGGTGGTTTAAGAATTATACAGTAAAAATGTAATGAGGAGAGGAATGCAAGGTGAGGGGTGAATGATAGGAAGGCAGGGATTAAGGAAACTTCGATCAACGAGTCAGAGGGCTTGGAGATAAGCTATTTAGCCAAGTGAAAGCTGGCAGTGTGTTGTATATGGAGGTATGCGGAGAATTATAAATGAGAATATGGATTTATATCGATGTACTTTCGGTGTTATGGAAGTGTGAGAGCCGAGTTTGAGGATAAAGAGAACAGGAGGGGCAGAGTGCAGAGATCCGAGCGGGGAACTGGGTCAAGGAAGGAGAAGGAAGTAGTTGGATGAATTAAGTGTATATGGGTGGAGGTGAATGAAGGGCAACTTGCTCTACTGAGAGAAGGATGGACGGATGGGGACAAGGAGCACTATTTAAGTAAAAAATGAACTCAGGCGTGGTTGAATGAATGTACCCACACGATGCTAGTGCGTGTACAACCTGAGAGGACTCTGAGTAGGTTGCTCGCACCGATGGCAAGAAAACGTAACAAACAAAGAAGGCTAAACGGGCTAAACGGGAGAAACTCTCAGAAAGGTAGCCAGTTTAATGAGGGTTTGCTGTTCTGGAATAAGAAAGATGGGCTGGTGTGTATGATTGTGTGTGATTGTGGGTCAGTCAGACTGAACAGACAGACTTATGATGGCTGGACTAGCATCACTCAGACCAGTTCGGCCGTGGGGTTGGGGAGAAGAGTTTTGAGTTTAAGACCAGCAAAAAAGGCTGGGATGGTATGGGAGTAGGTCGGGTGACGGAGTAGATGAAGAACAAGGAAGATAACGTACCAATCGATTGCAAGCAGATAAGCCTGATCAAAGGTTGGTCAAGTTCAGGCCAACTGTTGGTTACTGCTACTCCAGTCAGGCTGGTGGAGGACGAGGCAAATGCCAGTCAGTTGACAGCTTTGTTTATAAAACAGAAGACGCTAAAAAACGGACTGGGTATTCATAATCAAGGAATCTAAGCAATCTAGTGTCTGTGTGTGTAGAGCAAGATGATGAGAGGGTTAACGGTGGGAAGACAGAGTATAATGGACTATAAATTGTTTGTTGATCAGCTAAAATGAAATGCCCAAATCAGAGCGAAGCGAATTGTAGCTCGATATTAGACAGGTCCCAACTCGGGCTTGATGACGAACTTGAATCTTTCCTGGCCCAAACTGGGAAAGCTGGTATAAGTTAAAGACTATGAGGAATGTTCAATTGGTCGCAACAAAAGAAGCTCTCGAGACCGAATCGGCACATAGCTCTAGAGCACATTTGCTATGTCAACTTTGACACTTTGTCTAATCTAATAACGAAATGATGCTATATGTATGACATGTATTATTGTGGAAAAGATTCATGGTGTGGGCGCAGTCTAGCGTAAAAATCTTTGTATAGAATCGGATGATCAATAGCAACAGGACGGCTTTGATTTGGCAAGTGGCGAAGAAACCACGAATAATTTCAAGGTGAAACTCGACCGTCGAGCGATACCTTTTTGCCTGCAATGCAAACTTGAGAGCCTTGCTTGATCTGGATGGTCCAGCTCTCACCCAGTCAGTCAGTGACAATCTTTCGATTTACCTGCGACTCTTGGGTTTTTCTGGATAGAAGATTTCACTGCGTCTGGCGCAAGCACTTTAGAGCTGAGAGGTCGAACCACAGCCCTTGAAGAGTTTTTTAGTACTGCACATAGACTTGCGTTGAATAAATGACAAGCTGTGCGGAGGAAATTTTATGAAACGTACATTACCTTGTTAAAGCGTCTATATTGAAGAAATATATGGATTCGGGAAGGGAAGTTATCTGAAAGGCTTGGCTAAACAGATAGATCTTTGCTCAAGCCCATCCAATGAGTCGTTTTCAAGTGGAAAATAACTACTCTCTTAAAAAAAAGACTGAGGGGTAGTTACATATAACCGGTACTCCAGCAGCAGTTCAACTGATACTTTAATAAGGCAGCTGCTTGCTTCAGTACAACACAGTACAATAATGCATAAAATATGCACGTAGACTATGGACCAGGTCCAGTTATCCTGAGATTAACTTTGGTGCCTTGGATCGACTGGCCAAGCGTCGATAGATCAGGAGACTCAAGATAGGAATAGCGATCAATCAGGATAAAGCTACGATAGGGTAGCCTCCCACAATAGGTGCTAAAAAAAATGCTCAAGAGGGATTGGATCCATACTACATATTATCATTGTATCGATCCAAAGGACTCTCTCTGACACAGTTGAGCAAGAGATCGTACTGGCAAGAAAGCCATGAGAGATGGATGAAAACCAAATCTTGAAAACTCACAAGTTTATCAAACCAAGCCAATACTCGACCACGAGGGAATGATCGCTACGTAATGATAATCAAAAATTTGTAGCTCGTAACTCGTGTGGCGGCTTGTGTGGAGGCCGAGGAGGTACTGGGCCCTGGCGAGGAAGGGGGGATCGCTCTCTTCTAAAGGCTATTATATCGAGATGATGATGATGGTAAGGATGATTTGAGGATGTCGATGGGTGATGAGAATCTTGATGATAATCTTGAATGATTAAGTGGTGAGGTGAAAATCAAGGTGTGTGTTCTGATGCAGCAGTCCTCAAGAACCGACTATGGCAAAAATTAAAAGACCCAACGTTTTATGCATAAGCCACCGGAGCAAGTGGATCAAGTTATACAAGTAAATTTCATCCATAAACTACCCACATTCCCCAAGCGAACCGACAGAATTGGCAAGCGTGACTTGATGTTCTAAGCCTAATCAGACAAATGACAACTTGTAATCCAAGTGATAATGAGTTTTTGATTCATGAGATAAATTTATATATTTAAATAGATCTTTGGAGCGTCAAAGGGGTAATTGGTTGGAGCAAGAGCGGTGGTTGAATTTATGACTTTGTCGAATAAGGACTCGATTCAAGCACACGGTTTAAGAGTTGAGAGTATACAAGTTGGTAAGTATTTTGTACTAGGTAAGAATTTACTCCATGTACTCGCGAGACTTTTTAGGTTAACCTATAGTTTCTGGTCAGTGACTGGAACTCCGGAGAGACTTATTTGGAAGATTTCCTTTAGAAAAGATTAAGTTTTTTTTTTTTCCGGATGAAAGATTACATAAGTATTTATGTTGCGCGGGAAGAAGACTCTTCAGAAATTTCAAAACTCAGCTTGAAGAGTTTAAGACATGTAGCATGTCTATCCACTTAATTTTCAGTTAAACGTTTACAGCACAACCTGAAGTAGAAAAATTGAAAAGCAGATCAAGGGCCGCGAGAATGGAGCGACCATGAATTCTTCGCTTTCTGTTGAGTAAAGCGTTCGAGTGAGAAGTGTTTCATGATCCAATGCAACCCAGTCTATCTTTGCCCGCGGCTGCCTGTTGGATCCATCGGTCAGATTCAGGATCGACAACTAACGGGACGACGACGGAGTGAAGTGAGCTCAAGGCGGACAAATCTCTTGCTGTATTCATGGGTCCTCGTTGGCCTACCCTGTGCAACGACTATGTTGATGTAGATCGGGCGGAGTACAAAGTAACCCTTCCTCGCAGTGTTGTCTCGCAACTTCTGGTGTCTAAAGGATTGTGGACCGCCCCGGATGTGACGGCCGATTGCTCATGACGCGGATACCGCCGGTCTCACAGGCGAATCGAAGATTCAAAGTTTCTACATAGGTTCGATTTGACATGAACTCATATCTTTTGTTACGCTGCGATTCAGACGTGTACGGATGACATTACATCCGTGAAAGAGGCCACACAGGATCAGAAAATGATGAAGCCAGATCTAGCCATAACGTTGACGAATCTGTATCTACTCAGTTAGTTTGAATTCGACGCGCATAGCTTATGTATGGACAGACACTGCGTGGCATAACCAGGAACGCTATGCACAAAAAAACCCCAATTAAAGACAGGTCGGTTGCTTTAAGGCATAAGAAACCAGGAAACGAAAGAGGGGGACAATTATAATTAACAAGATGTTGACAATGAAAAAAAAAAGTCAGACGCCAATGGTTTCTAAAGACACTTGCGACACTGCAGATGACCTAAACATACCACAGGGGGGCCACAAAAAAATAGCCAAGCTCATCTTAGCCTACCTTGAGCGGGAGCCAGCCTTCAACGATGGCCACCAAAAGCTTGGAAATTCACAATCTTTTTCTTTTACTATCACACGTGTGCACCGGGCATGTGGAGGCGACCCAGTTTAGAAGCTGACCACTACCAGGGACCTATATAAATATGTACATAACAAGGATATTTGGTATGTAGAGGCTCAAGCGGGCCCACTCAGAAAATTTTCTCGGGAGAAAACATCAAAACCTGACAGTCACCGAATGCGTACCCGTCTCACTTTTTTCCGGATACAGCCGTCTCATAGTCGCATCTAAAGCCTCTTTGCTATCCAGCAAAGCCATGGCTTTACACCACGGGGGCAGAAAAATATTTTGAAAACCACTTCAAACGGTTTTCAAAATATTTTTCAGTTCATTGAGTCAGGACGTCCAGATTAGCGAACCGGACCAACCATTCTCAAATATTTTTAAAACATTTTCAAAACCACTTTTTGTGGTTTTGAAAATATTGGAAAACCAATTTTGGTTCATCAAAATATTTTCAACACCACAAAAAGTGGTTTTGAATACCAATTTGGTTGGCCTAAAGTTCGGCCAACCAAATTAGTCAAACCAAAAGTTACCAGAATGGTTGGCCGCAATGTTGCCAGGAACCATTTTGGTCATGAAAAAAGTTGCCACAACCAATTCCGTCGGTGACAAAATTCTCACAACCAATCCGCATTCTTGTTGTGGCGCAATTTTTTTTGAGCTGTACAACAGTCAGGCAAAATGAGATAATAAGGGAGCTTTCATTGCAATGGCCCATGACAACAAGCATTGAGAGAATTAGATACAAAAAAAGAAAAAAAAGAAAAACAAAAAAAAATGGGAAACTGGGCAATGGATTGAACATCGGAACATTTTTTATTTATTTATTTATTTATAAATTAAAAAAAAAAAAAGAAGTAAATGAACATTAAAAAAATTTAAAAATAACTTACCGACCAGTAAAAGGTGCAACTGTAATTAATTTATTAATTCTTTCAACAGTACCAGCAAGACAACTAAGAATAAAAGAAGATTCATTTTTTTTTTCCTTTATTATATATTTTCATATCTTGATCATTTTCTTCTTCTGAAATATTATTAGGCAGCAGAGAGTATATTACTCTCCATCTTGCTGGTCAGCAGGATATTGCTCCCCCTCCCCCATGTTCCCTGCAATTTCCTGCATCTTGCAGGTGATTTCTTCTTCAGTCGGGAGGGCTGCTTGATCGGCAGAGACTTGTGATGCAAGAGTCTTGCCATTCCATAGTAGCTGGTCTTTCTTGAAGACAAGGGTGGAGAAAGCAAAGTTATAAAGTTGGGACTTGCCAATCCGGGTGGCAAGATCCTCCTCGATTTGTGTCCAGAAGTTTTTCGGTGTCGTGCTGGTTCCTTTGGCAGCTTCATGTTTGAGGTTATTGCAGTGGATCATAAGCCTGAGATAGGCTAATCTGGCTTTTGCAGCCTGCTTGATTGAACGGTCCCTGTTGATCACATTACCGCTCACGTCCTTGAAGTGCGGAGTCATCTGGCTGTACACAGCCGTAACAAGGTCTGAGAGCTTGGATACACCAATTGGATCGTCCAAACTTGCCTTGATGATTGTAGCTAATGTGTTCTTGTCACCCTTGAGTCTTTTGGTGATGATTTTATCTACCTTGTCCACCTCAGCACCATCATCTCGCCATTTCGTTGACAGATTAGCCTCAAGCCATTGTGCTGGTAGGTCATCAATGGCCTCCTGATGAGTTGATGATAACTTGTATGAAATTAGAAAAATTGGCACAAACATCTCGTGGAGCACAACAAAGCAGGTGGAAAAAAACGTACCTTGACCAATGAAAAGGGGGTCTTTGCGTGCGGGTTTTTGAGCAAATTAACCCGGCCATAACTGTCCAGGTCTGGTCGCAGTAAGACCCGCTTGAGGGTCGTGCCAGTAAAAGTATTCAGATTGTTGTTGGGAGTGTCGCCCACACTCCCAACCTTTTGGTGACCCACTGAAGTTACCGTAAGGGCTATCTCCCGCAACCCCTTAAGGATCAGGAGCACTTGTGCTCCCCAGCGCTCGTTCTCGGGTAAGTACATGCAATTAGATTGGGTTAGTAGCATGCAAGCAACTTGATCATCAGATTTTTTTTGTCCAAAACGTATGAGATACGTACATTAATAAGCGGTTGGGCAGTCCTAACCAGGTCTTTGTCCATGCTGACACCACCAAGCAGTTCCTTGACGTTGTCACGGATTGCATTCATTGTTTCTGTCCGTACTGAAACCGAGGAAATTTTGGAGGATCTGGAGGACTGGCTCGCTCTCATCCGCTCCAATTGACTATGACTCAAGTTCGATCGGAAGTCAAGGAGGACTCCGTCCTCGCGATGGCCCGGGGGCCTGTCGTACCTGTAAGGTTCAGCTGATGGGAGGGGTGTGACCGGTGCATGTCAAATCGGCCCAACCCAACCTACTGGAAATTTTTTACCCACCCATCTTCAGTATGGGCGGGATGGTCTAAATATAAAAACCCTTTCAGGTGGGTGCACAACTCGATCCAGCGCCATAACTTTGCCCACTGGCCCACTTGGAGGTCTTCCAAATCCGCTGCCAGGAGTGACTTGTGGGCCTACCTGTGACGCTGAGGGGGTGGTCATGAGATCATGGCCACCATCTAGCGGTAGTGCGGGGGGTCCAGCACCCTGACTAGGAGGGTACCTGCTATATGCAGCACCAGGAGTTCCGGGTACGTAGCTGTGGTTGCCCATGTAACTTGGTTCACTTGGGTGACATTGGAGGTGTGGCTGGTACTCGTCATGTGATTGATTCCAGCCATGGGGACGCGCGGCCACTAGAAGCAAGATTTCTCAGTCAGCTTCATGGCATCATGGTGGTTTCTCTTGCAGTCAGTTGGTGGAACGGTACTTACTAACAAGATTGGGGAAGGGATTTTTTTTTGTCGTAAAAAATTCGACCTAATGTGAGTAAAGTGGTATTAACCCCGGCCACAAGAACGATTGTTTTTTTTTCCTGCCAGAACAAGTGGTTGGGGGTGATGTTTGATGATGAAAGAAGGTAAAAATGTTGAAATAAAGGAAAATTTCAAATTAGTTCCCACGACGGCTCTGGATTTTTTTTTTGGCTTAAAAAAAGCACCTAATGCAAAAATGGGATTAACCCCGGCCACGATAACGGTGTTTTTGTTTTTTCCTGCAAAAGCGAGTGGTTGGGGTGATGTTTGAAGATGAAAGAAAAAAAAAATAGTTGAAAGAAAGAAAAATTACAAATCAGTAGCCACCCACGATGACACTCGATTGTTTTTTTTGGCTTAAGAAACGGACCTAATGCGAAAAAGGGATTGACCCCGGCCACAAGAACACTTGTTTTTTTCCTGCTCAAGCGAGTGATTGGGGTGATGTTTGAAGATGAAAGAAAAAAAAATAGTTGAAATAAATAAAAATTGCAAATTAGTTCCCACCCACGACAACACTGAAGCGACGGGTTTTTTTCCTTTCCTGCAAAAGCAAGGGTTTGGGTTCCCATTTAATGGATGGGAACCCAAAAAAAAAAAAATTTACGTACACGTTTGATCAAAAAAAAAAATATACGGCGGCCCCGACCACACTGAAAGGACATTATTTCCCCAGCTAAAACATGGGGTGGGGGTAGGTAAAATAATCCGATGGCTAGCGAAAATGACGTGAAATGACTTACAAGTGTGACCAATAAGAATTAAGGGGCCACGATACCCTCAAACATCGTTTTTGTTCCTGTGTTTTTTTTTCCTGCAACAACGAGGGGTAGGGGTTAATTTTGATGGTTGGAGGAGTTTGAAAAGTGGCTTGTAGTGACTGACAAATGGTTCGACCTAAGAATGTTACGGTCCACAAGACCGCTTCAGCAAGGGATTTTAGGATTTTCCTGCAATGACGAGGGGTTGAAATTATTTTTGGGGCAGTTTCACGGGAACCAGGGACACATGGATTAAGTCAGCCTCCTGGTCGTTATGATTTGCAGAGAGAAGAGTAAAAAAATGGCTTACAAGTTTGACCGAGGTTCTTTCTTGTCACACAGAAGGAACTGCTGTTGCAGAAATGGACGAAGCTGTGGGTTAGTTTCAGCTGCTTCGGGCGCCGCGCAGCTCAACCGCATCAACGCAACCGCAGAGAGACATCGACAATACCAAACTGTGGGGTCAAAGTTTCAGCTGTGTTGGGCGCCACACATCTCAACCACATCAACACAAGGGGGGTGGGTCAGCTGACTGGAAAATTATTTAAAGGGAGCTGTTTTGGGGTATTTTCTTCCACCATTCCAGCACCCATCTGTGGAGTAAT
>JNCO01000540.1:0-28517 GCA_000785685.1 Uromyces viciae-fabae | reverse complement strand
TGCATGTATCAAAATTTTACAAAAGTAAACGTAAAAGTGATTTTTTTTGCTCCCCCGTGGATAAAAATTTTATCCTATATTTCAATAGTGTGGAAATACATGTGATACAATTTTTAGCCCATATTTCCCGCGTTAACCATTTTATTTTATTTTTTTTTGATTTGGTGTACTCCCTAAATAAGGAGTATATGTGGCAGAGGGGCTCAGGAGGTTGTCAAAAAAAATTTGGCAGCTTTGGGACCATTGGAAGTATTTTTTAAAAATATTTAAAAAATGCAAAAACACTCGACATCCTCCTGACGTCAAAAGGTGGTGTGAGGCATGATTTGGTTGGTGTGAAAACCGGCCCCCTTTTTTTATTTCTCTTTTTTTTTTTTTTT
Organism: Uromyces viciae-fabae; assembly: GCA_000785685.1. Lineage (NCBI taxonomy): Eukaryota > Fungi > Basidiomycota > Pucciniomycetes > Pucciniales > Pucciniaceae > Uromyces > Uromyces viciae-fabae. Next base: position 28,137 of record JNCO01000540.1, on the reverse strand, counting down.
TTCTTTTTTTCTTTTTGGGGGGAATGTGGGGCACGGTTTTTTGTGGTGGGGTTCTTTATCAAAAAAACTCTAAATTAGGAAGTTAAAAAATATATCTACTTACATTGTCATTGGTGCAGCGTTAAATTGTTGCACCATGGGTATCTTCCCACACCTAATTGAAGGTCAGAGGTTCAATCATGGATCACTCAGAATTAAGCTAGGTTCAAAAAATTTCTTTTAAAATTTGACCCAATCAATTGATTTTGTGTCCCACTAAAGTTCAAAAAATTTTCTAGGTAAAGTATAGCTTAAAACTGGTGTAGCTTTAGTGTAGCTTAAAAATGATGTAGCAGTAGCGTAGCTGTAGTGTAACCAAAATCCTCTTGTAGCGTAGCTTAAAATCTCTTGTAGTGTAGCGTAGCTGATACTACGCTACCTCATCTCTGAAAATTTGTAACTTGTGCAAAAGTTACGCTACAGAAGAGCGTAGTGGGAAGAATGTTGCCGCTAAAGCTACAGAATATCTAAAAAAAGAAAAATCCACTTCGCTACACAGTAGCATAGTGGGAATAAACTTACGCTTAAGCTACACAATATTTCTAAAAAAACCAAGCGCTACGCTACATGTTGCTGGAAAAATAGCGTAGTGTAGCGTAGCGGCCCACTGTTGGTGTCAGGAGTATTTACAATGCACAAGTATAGTAAATGAACTACTGGATTTTCCTTGCATGCATATGTCTAAGCCCCTGCATGATGATGTGACTGTGTAATGATGTAATTGACTCCTGATACATATTTAAGTTGTATTTAAAGTCAAGTGGTAGATAATTATGTACAGTAAATGATGTAGACAGCCTCCTATCTATTTATGTAATATTTTATGTTTTAGTAGATATGTATTATAGACTTATAAATCATGTATATAATCCATAGTATTGAATATTTTATTTATCATATGTTTTGAAATTATTCTAAGTACCTGATTTTAGTCTTCTGCCTTGAGTAGCTCTTAAACTAGTGGAGTTATTGTTGTGCCTTTGGTGAGTGACTAGGGGTTATTTTTGGTGTAGAATCAATTTCTTAAATAAAAACTGAAGAATTCCTGCTCCTTCAAGGTAAAAATATAAAATTTTTACTGATTCCACTTTAGAGTACCACACCGTGTGGCCAATGTTTTACCAGAATATGTTCAAGAGAGGTGAAAATTGAATGAAGTTTTATGTAAAAATTCATTGAGAAGGAGAAATGCAAGCTGATCCTCATTTTGGAATGGACCTTGTGATAGAGACTCAATTATTTTGATTTAATTACCACATTGAAAAATATATTGAAGAGTTTGAGAAATTGAAATTATTAATACAACTTTTTTTTCACTTTTATAAATTTAGATTGTTTTTTTAATTGTTTTTTTTTATGGGGAGTTTGATAAATATAGACTATGAATACAGGTTTTTGTTTAGTTATATAAGATATTTTGTCATGATGTATAATTGAGTGTTGATTGAGTCTTGTATTTGAAATAAAAAAAGAATAAATCATGAAATTACACAAGAGAAATAGGATGAAATAAAGAACTTCCTGTATAAGTGAAAAATACTTATGTGTATGACTATAGATACTTAAACTCCATAGATTAACCTGATAAGTGATTCAACCTAACTTGTAGACTTTCCTTCTGCAAGCCACTTTTCAACTGATTGTTTCTTTTCTTGATATCACTTTTGCATATCTTCTCTCTCTGCTTCATATTTTTCTTTTTCCCACTTGATCTTTTCTTTCTCCATCACCATATGTCTGTCCAGATAGCTGAACTTTTTCTCAGCAGAGCTGTCAAATACACTTGAAATGGATGATTTTGTGTGGTTTGAATTTGTATCTCTCCTGGGAGATGGGATGGAAGGATCATTGACAGCCAGATTGGGGAATGAATGGTGGCAGGTTGTTTCCCAGGGAATCATATTTGAAGGGGGAACAGAAACACATCCTGAGACACCGTTGTTGGAGGTACTACCACCTGGGCTTGGCACTAGACTGGCTTGAGACATTGTTGGACTGGGAGGTGCTTATGATAGATAGGTGAGGGGGGGAGGCATCACATACATGTTGTCATCTTGAGCATCTTGAGTGGCTTCACATTTGTGCAGCATCATCTTTTCATTGCAATCTCTATCTCTATCATCACCATTTTCATTGTAAGGGTCCATGTGACCACTTCTGTGAGATTCATATTGGACCAGGTGGTAACATTCGCCGACAGAAAAATTTGAGAAAGCAAGGTTGATTGCTTTGCCATGAAGAAAAGGACCCCTTTTTACCTGTGAAAGCAACTAACCTTGGTTGCTACATTTGTTCTTTCAGTGATTGGGCTTACCCCCAAAGATAGTGTCCATGCAATAGTAGCATGGAAACTTTTGTTCCAGTAGCTCCTTGAGGGTTGGGAGACCATCACCTTCTTTGATACCTGCTCCAGTGGGCTTGTTTCAATGTTTAGCGTTGAAAAAACTTTTCTTATAAGTGTCCACTCATTTTCACAACTGCTTGCCGGTCAAATGAAGATTTTGTTTGCTGCATGAGTTCATGTACACCACAAATATTCTGTACGCGGCCAAATTTTTCATCACCTTGCTTCCAACATTGGTTTGAGAACCCCTACCGTAAAGTTGCTTGTAATTGCGTTCATCTTCAAGATGAGAGTAAACATTTTTGAAGTTTACTTGTATGAATGGCGGGTTTTCATTGGAAATTTTTTAAGGTGGTGTGAGTGAGTTGGTTTGAGACTGAGAATTTGAGATAAATGATCCCCCAACTGGATTGGGTGGGGATGGTTGAGTAATATTTTTGCCCTTAAGTCCACCAGCTTTATTTTTCTTATCTCTTTCCAACTTCTTCAGGTGTTGCTGGTGAGCCATTTTTGCCCCAAAAAAGGCCATTTGCACAACAGTTTGGCAAGGTCTTTTACTGGGTCTCTTGGCTCCTGGTGGGTTCATTTGCTTGGTAGTATTCTGTTTGGGATCCGGTTGAGTTTTGTTGAAGCTAGAGTCTGGGGCCTTGGTCAGAGATGGATCAACTAATGAGTCCATCTGGAAAAATATTAAATATTAAAATTATTACATGTCAATGAGGGAGAACAGCAATGAGACATTTTAGAGAAGAGAAATTAAAGGAAAAACTCATGCTTTGTGAACCCCCCCCAAAAAAAGCCCTGATAACCAACAAAGATGAAATACACCAATAAACAACAAAATTAAGATAAAAAGATTTCCATACACCTGAAAAATAAGGCATGTCAATGAGGGAGAACAGAGACATGTTAGATAAAGTATAGGGAAAACTCATGCTTTCAATTGAACCAAAAAAAAAATTCACCCAATAACCAACAAAGGGAAACAAGGCCACTAATATTCTCCTACACCAAGGTTGTACAAAGAGAGGAAAAAATCAGTCAGAGGGGTGATTTGAGCTTAAAAAAAAAAAAACTTACAATTTCGGTGAGTTTCTCAAGAAAAAGCCAATATTCCTGGGGGGCAAAGTGGGCAGAAGATAAGAGGTGGACATGTGTGTGCAATGGATGTGGGTGTCACAACTTTTTCACATAAGTTTAAGGGTTTTTTGGTACCCCAGAAACCTTTTATGGGTACTGGTGACATTTTTGGTTGTAAATTTTAGGCTAAATATAACACCAGAAATGTCATGCGCAAATATGAATTTTGCATGCAACCCATAGCCAGAAATCTATTGTGAATCCCACTAATATATAATATAAAATAATAATAAAAGAATAAAATAAAAAAGGAGAAAAAGGAGAAAAGAGGCATGTGATATGAAGTTTGAAAAAAAAATCCCATCATAGATTATTTTTTGAAAGAACACAACTCATATGTGTTTCAAAAAAAAACTCTCATGCTCTGTCTAGTTACACAAAACATGCCACTTTTTTTTTTCAAGTCATTTTAGGCCCCAATTATAAACGGTTTTTGAGATTTTTTCCAATTTTTTTTTTTAGTTTTTATTTACAAAGTATTTTGGAAATGATTACAAAAAAATCTAAAAAAAAAAGCCATTTATGAACATCCAGTAGATGATGGCAAATCTTCTTGCCGGAATGTTCATTTTCTGAAAAAAAAAACACAACTGGGGTCACCCCAACAGAATGATTGATGCTGGAATTTACATTGGCTGAAAAAAAAAAGAAACCATCAGCTTCACCCCAACAGAATGATGGTTTTTCTTTTCCAGAACAGCCAACATGGTATATCATTCCTGATCAACCCACGTTCCTTGACTATCCGTAGGAAAAAAAAACTAGCTGCATCAACCATGCAGATGCAAAATTTTGAAAATATTGGAAAATCCTTTTCAAAATCAGAAAAACCAAGAAAAAAATCTTAAACCAGCCTATTTGGTTGTTTTGAGATTTTTTGAAGTTTTTTTGAAATTGAATCTGTTCAAAAACTTAAGGGGCCAATTATAAACGGTTTTCAATTTTTTTTATGAGTTTTCTTTGGTTAGATTTGCCACTATTTTTTTATTCGAAAATAGTGGCACATCTAATAAAAAAAAATCTTGAAAAAAACTCAAAAAAAATGTGCCATTATAAACAATCCCTCTTAACTCGCTTGCGAGGGGTGGGGTACTGCCTGAAGTGAGCTCAGTGCCTCACATTCTTGGGGCACCTGCTGCATGCTGACAAAAGAATCCTGCATGCTGCCTGCTATATGGTGGGGTGTGCGGGTACATTCACCTTGAAGATCTGTTTCAAGAGGATTTTTTTTTTTTTTTGACTCAAAAATGTCTTTTGCTCATTTTGAGATTTTTTTGAGCTTTTTTTGGTTGGATTTTCCAGCATTTTTCAATAAAAAATAGTGGAAAATCCAACCACAAAAAAAAACTCTTTTTGGTTGGATTTTCCAGCATTTTTCAATAAAAAATAGTGGAAAATCCAACCACAAAAAAAAACTCAAAAAAAAATCCTGAAAAAAGCTCAAAAAATATTTATAATTGGAAGTCTTTCTGGGGAAACTCACCATTCTGTGAGGCATTTTTTTTTTTCAAACTACTAAAAGGTTTTGAGCAACTAAAAGATTTTATTACTTGAGTTACAACGACAACATGCACATTAAAGAAACAAAGTAGTGCTAAAGCTATAACAAATGAAAGTTTGTTTTACCTAAAAGCAGATCGAAAGCTGCTACTTTTAGTAAATTAAGAGAGCTTAGTTGTCTGAGTTATTGGACTGGATTCTGATGAATAGAGGAAATAATGATTTCTATTCACATGAATTAGTTAATGAATCGTTTGCATCATTATTTGATGTTCAGAAATCTTACTTTTGTAAGATTTTTATCTGGCTGTGCTTGTAGCTTTCAGCTTCGTAACTACCTGGATATGATGATAGAAATGCTAAAGCATTTATCATTCCAAAGTGCAGTTAGTTTGAGTCTACTCTCTAAGTTCAGGAGTTTCTAGTTTAGCAACTTACGAGACTGGGAGATGAATACCGTGACATATTTTCTAATCCCTGCTTGTTACGTTTCTGCTTCGACCTGACTGATAAACTGTGGTTGGATCACAGGTCAGCTCTTCATCTTATTTGATGAGTAATAACAGAAAGTGTCATACCGTTATGGGGACTTTTTGTTATTCTGTCTTGCAAGGCTTTTCTGTTGTTTGAGTGGTACTGGGTTAGATTTCTGCTGGAGAATGAAGTATTCATTAGCTTCAAGCTCATTCTTTTTCAGTCCTCTTTCCCGTACCTTGTCTGTGAAATCTGGCCTTTGGATCTACCGTCAACACGTGGTTTGGCTGGAGCATCTATGCATTAGACAACGTGGAGTTTGTATAAGCATAGTGCCTTATTTATTATACGTGCTTTTCTTGGTTTGCTTACCAATCTTAGCCACTTTGTCTACCCGCAGCATGTTCTTAGAATCATGCTTTGGTTCTACAGATCTAATAATCTTACAGTCGTCCATGCCTCTAGTCAATAGATTAGAGGCAGCTTCGATTATCTGACAGACTCCAATTTGCTGAAGGGACTTGCGAATAATTGATCTCCCTAGTGCTTTGGTTAAGAAGTCCGCAACATTTGAAGGTGTTTGAACATACTTGAGCTTAATGAGTTGGTTTTTGATTAACTTGCGAACAAAGTGCAACCTGATGTCCATGTGCTTGGTCCTGAAGCTGTTCTGTGATGTTTCACTGTTTGCAAGATTGATAGCTGCTCTATTGTCTACTAGAACATTGATAGGTTTGAGATTTTCTTTTGTTTCATTTCCTTGATTAAAATTGCAAGCCATGCTAGATCTTGTCCCACATCAGACAGACCTTTGTATTCTGCTTCAGTAGTTGACAGTGAGACTGTTGGCTGCTTTCAGGATTTCCAGTTAACTAGATGAGTGCCTATAACCACTACAAAGCCTGTTACTGATCTTCTTGTTTCAGTGCAGTTAGCCCAATCGGCATCTACGTAGGCTTTAAGGTCAAGACTCTCAGTTTTCTTGAATGTTAGACCAAGATTTTTGGTCCCAGCTAAATATCTAAAGACTTGTTTTGCCGCATAGTAGTGTCGAATTCCTAGGTTTTCTAAGTATTGTGAGAGTGTACTGACAGCATATGAGATGTCCGGCCTTTTCAGTATGCTAAGATAGTTTAAAGAGCCAATGAGCGCTCTGTAGTTCATCCCTAGTGCTTCAAACTGCTTGCGTTCATCTGTTGTTTCCTTTTTTAACTTTTCTCGTGGATTTAACGGACATGATGCAGCATGTTACTTCTCAAAGTTAAACTCAGCTAGTTTACGCTCTACATATTGAGTTTCATTGATCTCAATGCCTTCTTCAAATCGATCAATGTTCATTCCCAGGAGGAAAGTTGCCTCTCCCGGGTACTTGATGTCGAATTTGTTCTCCATTTCCTTCCTAAAAACTTCTGGATTCTTGCTGATAATGACTAAGTCATCGACGTGAGCAAAAATCCAGGTAGCAGGAATTGCTGACACCTCTTCTCGCCAGAACACACAAGGATCCACAAGACTAGCTTGAAAGTTAAGAGTAATCAGGTACAACGTCAGTCGCTTGTACCATACCAACGGTGCCTGCCTCAGCCCATAGATTGCTTTCTTGAGCTGAAGTACTGAGTTTGCTGGGCAGTCTAGCCCCGGTGGCGGGAGCAAGGTGACTGTGTCTTCAAGTGGACAGGTTAAGAAGGCACTCCGTACATCTAACTGGTGTATTTGGAGACTGTTGTTGACTGCAAACGATAAGAGAAAGCACAATGAGGCCGGCTTGCCAGTAGGTGCATATTTTGCCATGAAGTTGGTGCCATAGGTTTTTTTGAACCCTTGCGTGCAAATTCGCGCCTTGTATTCTACAACTTGATTTTCCGAACCAAGCTTTTTTCTATACGCCCAGGTTGAAGTAATGGGGTCGTCAGTATCACTTCTCTTTCTAACTAGCCACACCTGGTGTTTCTCCATGTTGAATATTTCTTTTCTTTCTGCTTCTAGCCATTTTTCCTTCTCATCCCCTTCAATCGCTTGCTTGTGTGTCTTTGGTTCCATAGCGGCTTCTACAAGATAGGCTTGTTGTCTTCTTTTATCAAGCAAGATATTTCTCTGATCGATCTTGCTGTTCAATTCCTTTGACAGTGGTTCAGCTGTCCATATATATCTCCCTCCCCCATATTTTGTTACTTGAGCTACAGGCTCATGCTCATTGATTTCCTCCTCAAGTTGTTCAAGAGTTGGTGTTGCTTGACGTGCAATGACTAGTTCCTGATCTGCTTCTACCTTGTCCTCGCTAGTGTCTGAGTTAATTTTCATCATTTGATTCTCATCAGGCAGTAGCGATTATTTTCTGAATGGTAATGGCTCATTTGTCGTAAAGCTCGGGATCTTGTTAATTCCTGTGGCGTTGTGACTTGGTCGAAGAGCAGACACTATTGTAAAGATGTTTTCTTCAAAGTAGACATGTTTTGCTGTTACTATGTGCTTAACCTCAATTCGATATACCTTGTAAGATGAGTAGTCGTTCTCATATCCCAGAAGAACTCCTTCCCATGAGATTGCACCCAGATTTGTCTGGCGGAGCTGTTTTGGCTTGACAATCCATACTCGACAGCCAAAGGGCCGAAAGAAAGAGATGTTTGGTTTTATCTTAAACATGAGTTCTAGCGGCAAAGTCCTTTCTTTAGACAGAGTGGCTAGGCAGTTCGTAGTTGCTACTGCCGTACGTTGTGGTACTTATATTCGTGTTGGGTATCGGTGGCGAAGGTGGAGAGGCATGCGGAGCAGGGAAAAGCATCGTGCTAGCTGATCTAATAGCTTTGGCGAAGATGGAAAGTATCTGCAAGGTTAAACGCCTTAGGATATACCAAACGCGGAGGGTAAGCGGAAGGTACGGTTTTCGGGGGCTGAGCGGTGGTGCGGATTAAGCAATCAGACGTGGGTTACTCAGGGAGGTGCTGCGGGGTAGATCGGTGCTAAGGGCTGCGGATCAGCAGGGGAAGGAGAGGGTCGTTCAACGGATAACGATCCGAACCGGTGGGCTGCGAGAAGTAGGGTGGTATCGGTTAGCAGTAAGGGTTCCGGAAGTAAGGCGGATGCGGGATTGGTGATTAGGGCAAACGGCTGCGGAGACGGAAATCGGGGGGGAAACGGTGGGAGTAGGGTGGAATCGGGGGAATCGGGCGCGGGATGGGAAGGGAGGGGAAAAGTTGTAAATAGGAGGGGGATCATCATCATAACATATATAATAATATAGGGGATACAACACATCTTTTTAGAAAAGAACGATACAGGATTACTAGTCTTCATTTCTATTTACATCAGCGGGAAAATCGTTGACCAAGACTCTTAGGGAGGGAACTGCGGAAGCGCAAGGGAATAAGAAAGGGCCAACTTGTTTGGGGTTCTTAGTCTAAAGCGTACGTTTCTCTTAGATCTTGGCTCATCAGTCCAATTACGCGTAATCATCGAGTTCTGGAACCTGCGGAGAGTCGAATTCGTGTGCGGACACGGATTATCTTTCCACAACGTACAGCCTCTGCCCACCATTCAGGTGCTAGGTTAGCCTGCATAAGAATGCATCTAGTCATGTTTAGTAATGTTTGATTAGCTCTTTCAGCTAAGCCGTTGTTTTGTGGAGTGTAAGGGGGCAAGATGTTATGTTGAATTCCTTGATTCTTTAGCGTTTCACAAAGAGTTTTGTTGCAGAACTCGCCGCCACCATCCGTGATGAGCTTCTTCATTGTTTGTCCTGTTTGCCTTTCAAAGAACTTTTGAAAGTTCTGTATTGCTAGGACTGATTCTGATTTTCCTTTGAGAATCAAAACATGAATGAAGCTGGTATATTGGTCTGCTAGTGTCAGAAAGTACCTAGATCCGCCGTTTGTTGCTGGAGTTATTGGACCAACAATATCACCATGGACTATAGCTAGAGGGCTGAGAGCTTCCTTAAAAACACTTTTGCATGGTAGCCGGGTTAACTTTCCTTGCATACAAGCAGAGCAAGCTCGGAACTTTTTGAGACTTAAATTATCATCGACAGCTGCATTGATGCAAGCTGAGCTGGCATGGCCAAGACAATTGTGCCATTTCGTATAATCATCAAGCTGCTCATTGATTATAGTGGTATAGAGCTGTGATGTTATATTTAGAGGCTTTGCGTTTTTTATTTCAAGGAGATCGCTAGTGATCTCCACTTCGAATAATAGCTTGTCATCTAGATTAACTGTGTATTTGTTTCCTTCTTCTTGAATCAGTATCTTTTTGCTGAACAATTGCACCATTGATAGAAGATTCCTCGATAGCTTAGGCACATAGATTGCGTCTTTCAGTGTGATAACTAAGCCACATTGCAACATAATTTTTGCAGTGCCTATGGCTACTGCTACTAATTCCCCATAACCGCTTCCGGTAGCTATGCTGATTTGAGCTGGTTTTGTATAGGTGAAGTAATCCAGAGAGTTTAGCATGTGGTTACTTGCACCTGTGTCGAGAATTATTGTTGGGGTGTTGGAAATGTTGATCTTGGTAGTGTTGTACGCAAAGGAGGGCCTGACTAAAGCATCAGAGCTTGTGTCTTCGGAGTTCGTTGCTGTGGTTAAGTAGCTAGCTTTCTTTCTCTTGTTGTTTCTCAGTTCTGGATTCTCGGTCCAGCAGTTCTCCGCTTTATGATGATGATCATTTAAAGGATTGTGCTTTTTTCCTTTACATCGTGCCTTGAGTACTGAGTTGGTGACTAATGCTTGTGGTTGTTCAGGTTCTAGAGGCAAGATCTTTTGCTTTAAGGAGGCATTGTGGCGACCAATATCCCTTAGCTTAGCGATAACCTTCTTGGTTTTAGCCATTTCTGGCAGATCAGCAAACAAGATTGTCATAGGGGTAGGCATCGTTTTAGTGACAGTAGAAACTATACCACACCTGATTATGATTTCAGGGATTTTCAGACCAATTGATCCCATTTCAGCTATGCACACTTCCACTTGAGCTAAGTATTTTTCGAAGTCTGAGTTGAATTCGAGGTTTATCCATTTATTCCAGACCTTGAACGCTGCCAGCACCGTATCCGCTGCGTAAAGCTCTTTAATTGGATTCCACATCGCATAGGAATCCTGTTCATTTTTGTCATTCACTATGATTGTGAATATTTCATTGGATAACGCCTTGCTTAAGATGTTGCAAGTTCTATATGATTTGTCTTTGAGTGCTCTAGGTGGATTGTCTGGAATAGGTTCTTCAATGCAGATTAGTAAGTTTCTGGGTCGTAAATGCATTTTAATTTTTTGCTCCCAGAAGGGGAAGTTATCTCCATTGAATTTGGGAACATCAATGTTGTCCTTTTCGGGGCAATATAGCTCACTCTCTTTGCTGTTGAGAGTTGTGATTTCAGGCAAGAGCTGGGTGTCAGATGAGTTTGATCTTTCCAGCCTTGTCCTGGTTCGGGTACTGGAGATTGATCGGCTGGAGTTGGTACGGCTGATGCACCAGCATTGCCACTTAGCGATTTAGAAACTTTTGGAGGCATTTTGTTCTGCTTCTAGTTGCTGTTGGAATGTCGGTGGTTTAAGCTGCCGAGACTGTAAATCTAAAAGGTTTTGAGCAACAAAAAGATTTTATTACTTGAGTTAAAACAACAACATGAACATTAAAGAAACAAAGTATTGCTAAAGCTATAACAAATGAAAGTTTATTTTACCTAAAAGCAGATTGAAAGCTGCTACTTTTAGTAAATTAAGAGAGCTTAGTTGTCTGAGGTATTGGACTGGATTCTGATGAATTGAGGAAATAATGATTTCTATTCACATGAATCAGTTCATGAATCGTTTGCATCATTCTTTGATGTTCAGCAATCTTACTTTTGTAAGATTTTTATCTGGCTGTGCTTGTAGCTTTCAGCTTCGTAACTGCCTGGATATGATGATAGAAATGCTAAAGCATTTATCATTCCAAAGTACAGTTAGTTTGAGTCTAATCTCTAAGTTCAGGAGTTTCTAGTTTAGCAACTTACGAGACTGGGAGATGAATACCGTGACGTATTTTCTAATCCCTGCTTGTTACGTTTCTGCTTTGACCTGACTGATAAACTTTGGTTGGATCACAGGTCAGCTCTTCATCTTATTTGATGAGTAATAACAGAAAGTGTCATACCGTTATGGGGACTTTTTGTTATTCTGTCTTGCAAGGCTTTGCTGTTGTTCGAGTGGTACTGGGTTAGATTTCTGCTGGAGAGTATTCATTAGCTTCAAGCTCATTCTTTTTCAGTCCTCTTTCCCGTACCTTGTCTGTGACATCTGGCCTTTGGATCTACCGTCAACACGTGGTTCGGCTGGAGCATCTATGCATTAGACAACGTGGAGTTTGTATAAGCATAGTGCCTTATTTATTATACGTGCTTTTCTTGGTTTGCTTACCAATCTTAGCCACTTTGTCTACCCGCAGCATGTTCTTAGAATCATGCTTTGGTTCTACAGATCTAATAATCTTACAACTACTACTTCGCAAAGCGTATAAACAAGAGTTTCATGCCCCCAAGAAAATGGACTAGAACTTTACAATTGGTAAAGAAAAAATAAATTTTCGAAAGTTTTTGACCGATGTCTATGACTAATGAATAATGAATACCCTTTTTTTTGAAATTATTCTGATCAGATGCTTCAGAAAAAATAAAAAAGATCAGTGAGAAAAAATCTAAAGATTTCAATTTTTCTTTTCTTTTTTTTTGTGACAAAATTCAATCTCCAAATTAGTGATGTATTATTTGTTGGCGATTTATAGAGATATCATGTCTTACTTTGAATTTAAAATTAGAATTGAACTTGCATTCCAATAAACTGCATCGTAAGTTTTTTATTCAAATGAGTCTCAAGCGTTATTTTATCTCTGTTAAAAGCACAAGTGATGCGATTATGTAGGTGTATGTTTCTGTATGGTTCCTGATGAATGTTGCTGGGAACGAAATGTTTCCTTGAGTGCAATCCTTCTTCAGAGCATCTCAAGGGGCGGTGGATCAGCCGCCCGTGTTAACTTACGAGGATACCCTAATGCCCATGCGAGTACAGAACACTGACCATTTCATAGAGTCCTGGCCTTGACTGTGGGATGATTTAATTTGTCCCCTGAGTTTTCGTTCCTTGCATTGAAACTTGATTCTATCGCGCTACGATTGGCTGTTATCTATTACCCAATCGAGTCCTACACAAATTAGTGCGGCGCGTTATCCAATTGCTCAAGCATCGTTGGACCTGATACATTCCAGAATGGTACCAAAATTGCTATAAATAGGTCACCCTCTAGGAGAAACAACTAAGCATTTCTTGTTCTTTCAGTTGAAGATCTCACCAACAGGCGTACACCCCTACCTTTTTGATTGCGTCCAATTGTTTTTTTGCTTCTAGTTTTTTTTTTACCTACAATTGTTTTATCAGTATTATCCACTCCCACTGTTTCCTGGACATTTCCACAAAATTTGGAAGAGATAACCGTCATGGATGTTAAATCAATCAACAGTCAGCCAATAAAAAACTGAAATTTGCGTTGGGATGGTTTACTTATTTGAATTTTTTTTTTAGGTTCAGCCGATAGTACCATGTCTGATACTAAATCGAAACGGCCAAAACCTCTGCTTACATTGAGTTATCATCTTCCTACTGGAGTTGTTCAAGGACAGTTTGTCACAGATCAGAAACAATTTTCTCGTGGACCTGTTTCTCCGGCTTTAATACCGATTCACTCACCAATCGAGCCGCCTCTTGAAAATGATGAGATTCAAAAAAGTAATTTCAATAAACAGTCCCATGCACTGAGTCCTATGTGCTTGAATCCAATTACCCCTCAGGCACCTCATCTTAGTCAAGATAAGGACGGTTTTTCTCCCTTACCACTGACTCCTATCGGCGGAGAAGAGTTGGCGCATACGAGTGTTTTTGAAGCTTTTCAAACACAATTTCTCACATCCCGATGTGACAACCTTTTCGGTGAGTCGACCTTGTTGGCTTGAAGTTCCTAAATGGTTTTCACTGACATTTTCCTTTAATTTTGAACGAATTCCATTTCGAAAGAAAATAAGCAATCCACCTTGTGATGCTACTTGCCCTCTATACTACAGAACCTTCCTATTAGGTTGACTTGTAGTATTATTCTACTTGTTCAATTCACTATGGTTTCAGACCTTCTACTTTGTTCCCGAATGCTTATACCTTTAAATCTCTTTCATGTATCTTGTTTTATATGTAACTTTAGAAGTAATTGTGATAGTTTTTTTATCTTTCTACTGCTTGTAGGATCCCATTGGTTTTTTTTCTCTCGTGACTTATTTAGTAAGAGTTTTGAAAGATGAGTCATATGATTTGATGTTTCAAAGCTTAAACTACAAGCGGTTGATGTGATTCATGCCAGTGACCAACACCAGGAGCAGCAGTAAGGATTTGAGAGAAGGAAAAAACAGACAAACTGAACAAAAAAAGAAAAAGAATTATGATATTAATATAGAAAATCAACATTATTGAATACTCCAGCATTTTGACAGAAGGGGGGAGAATGAGAAATACAATTTATAGCATATTATTTGAAAGGTATTGAATTTGTTAAATTTGGGTTTGCTCTCAGCTTGTTTTTGGCTTCTATGTTGTTCACTTGGACCAGTTTAAACATTCTTGATTTTAGGGGTGCATTAAACCCAACATTAAAATGAAGTGTGAATGATGGAATTAAGGCGTAGTCCCGTGGTTCGGGCTGGGGGTTAATACTCAGCCCGAGGCACAGACCCCGGGAATGCACGGGATTTCACCAATCCACGGGGTTTTTAGGCATGTGAAATTAATGAGCATGGGGTCGTGTTGAATCTTGTTCAGTGTTATCATTCTTGTTTTATCATTTCTCATAATTTTATTCAGTTCTATTATTTATTTTATTTTCATTTTTATTTTCATTTTTATTTTTATTTTTACCACTGCACATACTTCATTCCTGGGATTCTCACACTTCATTACTCCCAGTTCACTCGTAGTGCTAAATCCTTTCTTTGTCTGATTTTTACCTCTATACTTGAAGACTCATATCTAAATCTTCAAGCACCTTAAAATCAAGATCAATCTAATCTCAACTCATCAAATCACCGGTATTTATTTATTTCTAGTTATTCTGTTATTATCTTAATTTTGTTATTCTTGCTCATCAATTTCTTCTCCTTCTCACTCCTAAGAGTTTGCTTCATCCCAGAAAAACTGTTATTGTCAATTCCATCGCTGTTATTCTTTTCCTTAGTTTTTCCTTCTATTCTTTTAGGTATTTCTTTTTGTTCTTTATTATTTGTTTCAACATTTTATTCCTGTTTTTCTTTATGCTGAAATTCTATTTCTTTTAGTCTCATAAAAACTTCATTTTCTCCCGGGGTTTGTGCCATTTTTTGATACCCAGCCCGAAGCACAGACCACGTGTATGAGCGGGAAATCCCGCGTCCCCGGTTTTTTTTTTATTTCCGGCATGTATGGCCGTAGATATTAGATATCACTATACATCCCACTATATAACCCAACCTCCCAATCAGAAATCATGAAGCGGAAGTGGCCAACAAATATTCTGCCACCCCCTTCTGGAACCTCTACCTCTCACTCTCAGCCACACCAAACGTTTGAAATCGACAATAACTCTCACATTATCGACATTGAACAAGAAGAAAAATTTGAATCCCCAAGCCAAAACAGCCTCAAGCGTAGCTGGGTTTGGAATCACCTCAAAGAATCCAAGGACAATTCTGCCACCGTTATCTGCCAGATTCTCACTAAATCCGGAGCCATATGTGGCAAACAACTTAAAAAGGAAAAAACGGGCAGCACTAAAATTCTTCACAGTCATCTCTCTCAAATGCATGCATTGACCGACCCAAATCTAATAAAAGAAAACCAAGGAAATCAGATGGACATTGAGAAATGGTCCCAAAGTGGTGCTTTGCAGTCAAAAGTAAGTTTTTTATTTTCTACACTCTTGTTTTTTATTCTCATTTCCATTTCCAATCATGATTCAATATTTATTGACAATATACTGATAATCTGATGATGTTACTAGGTGGAACTCAATGGTGATACCCTCAAGAACACCTTAATTAATTTGATCACAGACTGTGATCTAACCTTCAACCTTGTCAAACGCAAGTCATTCTGTCAACTATTCTGCCTATTGAACAAGTCAGCCATGCCTCTCATCAACACAATCAACAATAATACCATCTCAACCCACACCCATCGACTTTTCCTCCAATTCAAAGAAATGATCAAAAAAAATCACTTGGCCAAGCAGATCTCAGTATCCTTTACTCAAGACACGTGGACCGCACAAAATGTTACTGCCATGATGGCAGTAACAGCTCATTAAATTGATGATGATTTTAATTTGAAAGATCTCACCATGGCTATTCCACACGTTGAAGGTGAGCTTTTTTTTTTTTTGTCTTATCAATTTTATTTTATTTTGTTTTGTCTTCATCTAACAATAACATTGATTTGTTATTAAGGTGAACACTCTGGACAGCATCTTGCAGAAATTTTCTACGACATCCTGCAGCAATACATGGTAACCAGCAAGCTGCACACAATTACAGCCAATAATGCGCCCGTCAACAGAAAAATGGGACACCAACTTGAATTGCAGATGCCCTCCTTTGACAGCACTCAACAGCTGCTAGGTTGTGTTGCTCATGTGATCAACCTAGCAGCCAAGATAGGAATACCCAACCTTGGACCGGTTGACAACCAAAACAACAAGGAAAATACTGATGCCAAAGCCATCCCCGATCCCATGAACATTGGCTTTGTCACTGACCCATCAGATGGGGTGTACATCAATTCAAAAACAATCCTGAAGCGTATCCATGGCTTATGCACATGGGTACGCTTCTCTCCCCAACGGCGTGAAAGATTTGCCATGGCTGTTAATTTTTTTCAACCCGACTTATATGAAAAAGGCATCAAGTGCCTCGAAATCAATGTTTCAACACGCTGGAACTCCACCTTGTTAGAATTATGGGTTCTAGTTTATACTCTTATCACTTATACTAGTTTTCATCTATTTTTATTTTACATGAATCATTTAGTTTTTATTAATCTTACATAATGCCTTGTCATTATGTGTGCCTTGTCACCTTAGTTGAAATATTAGTTACTTTATTGTGCTTTGCCACTTCATCTAAACACTATTTATTTATTTTTCTTTGACTCAATATGGTATTACTCTAAATTAATGCTTTTTCATTATCTTGTGCTTTGTCACTCTATCACTTATTATTATTATTATTATTATTTTACTATTATAATTATGCTTTGTCATAATTATCCTATCCTGATTTTATTCCTTTTTATTATTCTTTTCTATTTTTATCTTTTATTACTTTGTTGTTAGCCCCCTCTGGATATAGCCAGAGGGTTACTTATTTTCTATAATAAATCTCAGATTGAGACTTGAAATTAAATCACTTAGTCAACTCAAATTCTCATCCCGACCATCCTGACTCAAGTCCAACTTATTTCTAAGTTGACTCTCTCTCTTTTTCTCTCTCAAAGGTCAAAGGCTCATAAATTCAACACACCTATTCAATGTTCCAGCATTTGATACTCTTGGAAAAAACTTGTTCCCACTTCTGTCAGCAGCACCTTGAGATAAAAAACTACTACCTCAAGCACAAAGAATGGGATCTTGCAAAATCAATTATGCACTTGCTTGAGCCTCTTAGCGAGGCCACAGAGATCTTATTTGGATCTAAATATCCTACCCTGAATAGTGCACTGCCGGTTTACATCATATTAATCCAACATCTTCACTCCGTCCGCCGAGGTCTATAAGACCAATTTCAACTTATCAATCCTGCCGATCAAATGATCAGTAAAATCAACCAATACCTTCAAGATGCAATAAAAAAAAACGTTTATATCTGTGCAATGATATTGGATCCCAAGTTCAAGATGGCTTTTTGGGAAAAAAATACCAGCTTTATCTACAAGAACTACCAAGTTAGCTATGAGGAGGTCAAGGAAACATTTGAAATGTCAAAATTTAGGCAACTAAAAGCAAGATTTATTACTCAATTAGAAAATAAATTTCTCTTTATATTTATTTTATTCTTATTTACAATTATTTATTCTTTTTAATATTTTTAATGTTTTATTTAAAATAACAGAAAAATATGAAATTATTTAATTTACCTAAAAGCAAAATCAATAAATGCCTTGCTTCTTTATTTTGTTTGAATTTACTATTAATTTTACTGAGACTTTAATTATGATGGTTGAAAATGTTTTAATATAATACTAATATTTGTTTAATTCATTTATTTGAAGTTGATTAAGATTATTTAATTATTTTTAATATATGATTAATATTCCTTTTAATATTTTTAATGATAATTAATTTTAATGATTAATGATAAAGATAGAAAAATAAAATTTATTGAAAAATAAAAAATATTAAAATTATAAATTTTATTTCCCGCTCTTAATTCTTTTCAAACTGATTGTATTTGGCGTCAATCGGATTTTTATTCTTCACTTGATCTGCATTAAAATTTAAAAATCAATGAATGTGAAATCAGTAATCTAATTTCACATTTCATTATATATATTTTTAATTTTATTTTATTTCTTTTATTGTTATTCATTTCTTATTTATTTTATTATTTATTTTTATTCTTTTTATTACTTTTAATTTTTAAGTAATTTTTAGAATTAATTAACTTACCGTTATTTTTAAAAAAAACATTTTTTTATTCTTTTATCCGCATTGTTTGTTATAGTTTTTAATAACTTTTTCTCCTGCTTTTGATAATTTTATTTTTAATGTTTTTAATTAGTTATTTATATTAACTTTTTATTTTTATTTTATTTATTTTATGAACTTTTTACTCACTAATTTTAGCTTTTAAGTTTTTAGTTCTTTTAATTCTTTTCAAATCATCATTTATTTGACATGAACAAGCCGCTACTCACTTTGAATCGAGTCTAGAATCAAATTCCATCTCTGAACACCCACCAGTCCCTGTAGAAAAATCAAAGAGTTTTTTCTCTTCTGCCTTGTACCAGCCAGCACCTAAGATTGACGGGATTCAAGCCGAGGTGAAGAGGTACCTCAATGAGGAAGTGGAACCGGAGGGAGTCAAGATTCTACCATATTGGACAAGCCAGAAACAATCATTCCCTCGCCTTGCCCAAATGGCTTGTTGGTATTTGTCCATCCCGGCCACCAGCACATTGTCTGAGCGGTGTGGAAAGATAAACCGTTTCCGCACACGAATTTGACTCTCCGCAGGTTCCAGAACTCGATGATTCCGCTTTGATGGACTGAATGACCAAGATCTAAGAGAAACTTACGCTCTAGACTAAGAACACCAAGCAAGTTGGCCCTTTCTTATTCCTCGCACTTCCGCAGTTTCCCTCCCTAAGAGTCCTGGTCAGTGATTTTCCCCCCCAAAGGATATGAGATTGAAGTCTTATAGAGAAATTGGTTCCCCTAATCTGTGTTTTTACGCTATAAAATTCCCTATTGTTTTGTTATGTATGTTCTGATATATATAATTATCTGATATGCTAATCTCCCCCTCGTGATATCCTATTTACAACTTTTTCTCCCTCTCTTCCCATCCCGCACCCGATTTCCCCAATTCCACCCTTTCCTCCCCGTGTATCCACGGTTTCCGTCTCCGCAGCTGTTTGCCCCAATCACCAATCCCGCATCCGCCTTACTTCCGACCGTCGTCACCCTACTTCTCGCAGCCCACCGGACCGGATTGTTATCCGCTAATGATCCGTTCCTTCCCCTGCTGATCCGCAGCCCTTAACACCGATCTACCCCGCAGCACCTTCCTGAGTAACCCATGTCTGATTGCCTAATCCGCATCACCGCTCAGCCCCCGTAAACCGTAGATTCCACTTTCTCTCCGCATTTGGTATACCCTGAGGCGATTAACTTTGCAGATACTTTCCGCCTCCGTCCAAAGCTTTTGATCAGCTCGCACAATGCTTTTCCCTGCTCCGCATGCCTCTCCACCTTCGCCACCGCTACCTAACACAAATATAAATTCCACAGCGGGTATTTTCCAAAGGTAGGCGTATCCTGTCCTGGCTAAGCTCTTCTCTCAAGCCTAAAAGCATAGAGGAGCTTTTATGCTTAAAAGATTGGTTTCAATCTTTGGACGGTTATCTCTAATTTCATTTATCATTATTATTTATTTATTTCATCATTACAATTTTTTTGATTTCCTTGCCTCATATGAATAATCACACGAGATATCAAAGCAAAAATATGATAAAAATTAAATTTAGATCAAATATTAGTAATTACAAATGAAAAAACATGTGAAATGAATACAAGATTGAAATGAATAAGAGATCAATGAAAAATTAAAATGAAATAATCATCAAGAAAT
The DNA here is from genome assembly GCA_000785685.1 of Uromyces viciae-fabae. Taxonomy (NCBI): domain Eukaryota; kingdom Fungi; phylum Basidiomycota; class Pucciniomycetes; order Pucciniales; family Pucciniaceae; genus Uromyces; species Uromyces viciae-fabae. The sequence goes on along the minus strand of JNCO01000540.1, from coordinate 8,251 downwards.
AAAAGATTGGAAATAAGAAATGAGAGAAAAGGCCTTCAGGGCTATGGGCCATTGGGCCGTGATTATTCCTAAACCCCGGGGTTTGGGGTTTATTCCAAGGCGGCCCCCAATGCCCTAACCCCGGGGCTTTGGCACGGGGTTTTGTCCGAACCCCGGCAATCGGGACTACACCTTAGATGGAATCAGCCATTTTTAAGTGTGAAATAATAAGGCATGGTCCCGGGGTTCGGGACGGGGTTTGAGGGTCTTCCCGAGGAACGAACCCTGAACTTCTCGGGCTAAGCCCTGAACCCCGGGGCTCATGAAGTTTTTTTTTTTTTTAATTAAAAGCTTAAAAAAATATAAAATTGCCTTTTTTAAAGTTATAGTCAGATATAATGAAGCGTCGGCACCCTGAGTCCCCCAACAACCACACAATATCCGACCGGAACCGTCCTAATTCTCCTGGAAATACCCACGCCGCGGCCGAATTAATTGTTGACCTTACCAAACCCAACAGCCAAGATACGCCCCCCCCCTCCATTAAACGTAGTTGGGTGTGGAATCACCTGAAAGAATCCAACACGCCGGGACTTGTCGTTTGTCAAGTGGTTGGGAAAAACGGAAAGATTTGTGGGCAAAAATTAAAGAAAGACAAAAGCTCAAGTACCAAGAGCTTTCATGTTCACCTCCAGCAAATCCATCGACTGACTGATCCGAACCTTTCAAAGAAGACCAAGTTGAAACACATGGACCTCGATAAATGGAGCAAGTCGGGGACTTTGCAACCCAAGGTGAGTGTTTTCTTAAATCAAATTGCCAATAAATAATTAAATTCTCAAAATTCAATAATCTCATCTTGATGTGTTTTCTGTTGATGTTCCCTTCAGACCCAATTGAACAACGATACTCTCAAATCTGTGATGGTTTATATGATCGCCGATTGTGACTTACCTTTTGCGATTGTGGAACGCCAATCCTTTCGCGATCTTATCCGGCTTATCAATGAAGACGCGATTCCCCAGGTCAATACGGTCAACCAAGCGTCGATTGCAACCCACTTGTCGCGTATGTACTATCATTCGGAGAAGACAGTCATGGCCGATTACATATCAAAACAAATATCGATCACATTCACCCAAGATGCCTGGACCGCTCCCAACTGCACTGCCTTCATGGAAGTAACTGCACACTTTATCGACAGCAATTTCGAGCTTTGTGACCTTACCTTAGCCGTCCCTCACGTTGAAGGTAAGGAAATTAGATTTTTTTTTACTCCGCTTGATTTCTTTTTTTTTTCTTCCCCATTCTTTTTTTCTACTCCAAATAAACAACAAGACACTATTCCAAGAATGTTTTTAATACTGATGTCATTTCTCTTCTTGTTTTTTCCCTTATGGTTGTTCAATCTTTCTATTGCAGGCACACACAGTGGGGAAAAGTTTGCCGAGCTTTTTTTTGACGTGGTTTCAAAGTACTCCGCTTTAGATCGCATCCACACTATAACGGCCGATAATGCGTTGGTCAATGGGAAGATGGCGCGGGAGCTAGAGCTGAAAATCCCGACTTTTGATAGTTCAGCCCGAATTCTGGGATGCGTAGCCCATGTAATATGTAATCAATCTAGCAGCAAAAGTCGGAATCGGTTCTCTTGGGCCAGTCGACCATCACAAGGGAGGCGAAGAGATCTCAATGGCCACAAGCAACAGCGATACCAATAGCAGGGTGAACATCAACCGGTTGATCTCGGCTCCTGATGGAGCTGACATAAATGCGCAGACCATCAACAAGCGGATACACGGCTTATGTACCTGGGTTCGTTTCTCACCTCAACGACGTGAGTAATTTGCGGTCGCAGTTCTCTCTTGTCAGCCCGATCTCCATGCAAAGAAGATCCGCTGTCTTGAAATTGACGTGGCAACCCGGTGGAACTCCACCTATCACATGTTTCGACGGGCTCTAATGCTACAGCAATCGTGCAATCATTTTTGCCAAAAGAACCGCCAGACTGCCCACTTTCGTTTATCGCCAGCCGAATGGGATCACACCCGAAGTATAATGAACCTACTCAAACCACTCAGCGAGGCGACTGAGATGCTTTGTGCCTCCAAGTATCCGACTTTAAACAATGCACTACCAGTGTACATTGTTTTGATCAAGCATCTCCATACGGTCCGCCGAGGTCTTTATGACCAAGCCCAGCTTATTCATCCTGCTAACCTGATGATTGACAAGATCAACGACTATCTAAAAAATTCGCTCACAAAGCCTATTGTACATTGTTTTGATCAAGCATCTCCATATGGTCCGCCGAGGTCTTTATGACCAAGCCCAGCTTATTCATCCTGCCAACCTGATGATTGACAAGATCAACGACTATCTAAAAAATTCGCTCACAAAGCCTACCTGTGCCATGATCCTTGATCCGGAATTCAAAACGACGTTCTGGAAGAATCATCAAGAATTCCTTCTCGAGCACTACGCCATGTCGGTCGATGACATCATAAATATATTCAAAGAAAAGGCGGATCAATTTTACACCACAAATTCTCAGGCCAACAACCAAACAATTGAGTCCGAGTCCAACAACTCTCCACAATTGAGTGGTGCACCTACAGCAAAAAGCTTTTTTGCTTTGGCCTTGTATCAAGAAGCTCCCAAGAGCGAAGGAATCCAAGCAGAGATTACTCGCTACCTGAAGGAGGATATTGAAACGGAAGGAGTCTTGGTCCTCCCCTACTCTCCACAATTGAGTGGTGCACCTACAGCAAAAAGCTTTTTTGCTTTGGCCTTGTATCAAGAAGCTCCCAAGAGAGAAGGAATCCAAGCAGAGATTACTCGCTACCTGAAGGAGGATATTGAAACGGAAGGAGTCTCGGTCCTCCCCTATTGGGCAACTCGACAGAAATCAATGCCAAACCTCGCGCTAATGGCACGTCAATACCTTTGCATTCCAGCGAACGGTGCTTCATCCAAACGTGTATTCTCAAAAGGTCGTCGGATTGTCTCATGGCAAAGATCTGCCCTCAAGCCTAAAACCATTGAGCAGTTGCTCTGCTTGAAAGATTGGTTCCAGGCATTCAACGGGCCATTTTAGTTTTTTAGTTTTTTATAATATATATTATATATATAGGTTTGCATACATTTTTCCTCCTTGAATCTGAATCAAATGCACTCAAAAGGGCTTACATACACAAGAAATAAAAAAAAACCAAATACAAGATGTTAGATAATTAATTATTAATACATGAGAATGAAAAAAAAGAAATACAAGCTTTTATTTTTTGCACAAATCTAGGATCTTAAGGGCGATTTTGGCGCAAACTGGTCCATCCTTCAAACACCCGGGGTTTCGGGGTTTTCCCCAGGGCCATCCCGATCCCTGAACCCCGGGGCACAAGCCCCGGGGCAAACCCTGAACCCCGGTGCTCGGGGTCATGCCTTATGAAATAATAGTTATACTTTTTTCTTTAAGTTTGATGCAGGTGGCATACTTGATTTGAAGCAACTGATAATTAAGGTATTCAAAGTTGAAAAAAATCAAGTTTTTTCGACTGAATTATTTAGGCACAAGTGCAGTGTTTTATTGCTATAAAGAAAATGAATTTAATGATCAAGAGTAGTTAAACTAGTATTGCAATGAATAAGATAGTTTTCGCTTGAGGTATTTTTTAACCCTCCAAGTAATTTTTGGATTGTTTCAATGGCTAAACCTTGTTTTCAAGGTTTAAGTTTGACTTGATTGAACTATCCATGAATTAAGCAAACGATAAAATTTCAAGTCAACAAATCAATCTATTTCAGTAATATAAACAATACTAATTTACGATACATGCAAAAAAAGTACAATTGAGATGATATAAAAAATATAAAACAAATCAAATCAAAAAATCACAACGACACGATCACTTTTTTTTCTTTTCTTCTTCTTTTTGTAAAATAAAATAAAATAGACTTGATATAGAATCATCAACTAAAATTAAATGAATTGATAAATAATTTAAAAGTATATACATGTTGGGCTTGAAATTAAATAAATTTGTTTTGAATATTTTAAATCAGTCTAATTAACTTTTTTTTTATTACAACAGCATGTAAATCAAACATGTGTGATTCAACAAGCGAAGTCTAAAAGGTGAATGATATCAAAGCAATAAGAAAAATAGGCTATAAATATATATATTCTTTCAAAAGAAAATCCTCATGAATAATTCCTTATGATCCGATTTTTAATTCGATCCAACTCGATTTCTAAGCCATATGCTTCAAAGAGTAACTCTTCAACTTCTTGAAAACTTCCAATTCTCCGTTTGTTTTCCTTATATTCTTCTAACCTTAAACAAACAAATTCATACTGTTTGGATAATTTATAGAATAACAATCGACTACTATTATATGAGGGACTATTGTTATTGTTTGTATTTTCTTCTGCTTTGGCTGGTGGTGGTGGGTTAGAGGTTATGAGCGCCAGCGGTTTGTCGATGGGTTTGGCAATGGGCTTGTTCTTTGTCTTCAAAAGAGACGGTTCATCTATCGATGGCTCAAAAGGATTAGAAACCAAATTACTTGAAGGAAGCGTAGGAGCTTCAGTAGTTTCTTTAGTGCATGCCGCGGTTGAGTTAACTGCTGCTATAAGAGGAGGTGGCCTACTTCGAACAGAACTACGAACAAGTTCACCCGGTTCCTCACCTTCTTCAACTTCTGAACTGGTGTAATCTATGGGCTGTTTAATCTTCTTCTTCTTCTTCACTCTTTTGCTTGATCCATTTGCTGTATGAGCAGCACTTGCACTGTCACCATTCACAGTGGGGGGCCGGACTACTTTTCTAATAGGAGGTAAACCCATTCCTCCTTCCTCTTGCCGTGCTCGTTTGTTCAAGACGTTGCTAGCATTTTCCGATTCTAAGTTTCTTTTTCGCGCGATAGTGGGATTTCCAGTATTTTCAAACTGACTTGTTGCGCTAGATTGATTTCTATCAGTGACGACAGGAATGGGGACTTTCTTGACAGTTATATTCGGTTTACGAGGAGGGTCCTCAGCTCTGTGAGGGCGGCTGTTTGATGCTGGTGGCTCAGTGGGGTGACTCGGTTCAAGATTAGGTTGCGTCAGTCGATGATCGGGTTCGTCTCGTTTTTGAGATTTTTTAGGTCGGGACGGAGGCGGTGCAGGGTTAGGATTTGGGGTCAGCATCTCTGGTCGATGTTTTTTTGGTGGACTATTGGGAACATCCCGGTCTACTGAGTTTTCACTGCGGTCAGTTTGCGAGGAAGGATCTAGTTTTCCTGTTGCTAGTTCGGCTGCCCTTTTTGATGAGGGTCGCTTAGTATGAGTTGTGACTGAGCTTGTCCTATCGTAAGGCAATGAGTTGCCCGCAGGATCGGCAAGAATCTGAGAACCATTTTTATGAGTATCCAGCCGCGGCGATGATTTGGAGAACTGTGAAGAGTCAGCGTGCTTGAGTGATCCAAGTGGGGGAGTCGGAGGTTTGGTTGCTTGTGGTGTTTTATCTGGCAAGCGATGGCTCGACTCGCCCTCATCTGAAATATTGTAGAGTCCGGTGTTGGGACTGAATTTCGTGGTAGTTTGAGATTCAGACGGGGGTGAGACTTTGGGTTCGGGTGGAGTTGGTTGATTGGGGTTAATAGGTTTAGCTCGCCTACTAGAACTGGGTGGTTTGAAAACCGCAGCTGGTGGAGAAGGTATAGGTAGGGGCTGCGGCAATGGGGATGGGTCTGGTTGCGATTGTGATTGTGACGAAAAAGATTTGAGGAGTGGTGTGGGGGGATTAGACAGATGTTGATTATGTACATGGGCTAGATGTTTACCAGTCTGCGAACCGGGCAAAGCTCGTCTAGGAGGTAGGGGTTGAGCAACCGGTGCAATAGCTTGTGATTGGTTTTTAGATAATGAGTGAGCAGTGTTTGTCGTGGCAGCAGTTGATTGCTGCTTGATGGTCAGGGCTGATTGTGACTTAGTAGGGGCTATTTTAGGGAGGAGGCAAGGCAAGAAATTGTTTTGAAGTGAGGATCAAGCAAAAAATATGAGTATTATGGAAGATAACTCATGAGGAAAGTAGGAAGGTTAACCTTTAGATTTGGTCTGCCGAGTTCTCTTGGACGGAGGGGCGGCAGCGGGTCCATCAGGTAGGATAACCATTTGTTTTTCTTTTTTCTTCCTATCTTCTTCGAGACGTTTCTCTTTAAGTCGCTGTCCAGCCAATTTTTCTCTCTGAGATAATTCAGCTGTTGGGCGTAAATTTTTGACTGGTTGAGGATTATGGTGGTTAGGTTCATTGGGCTGGATAGGCTCGACAAGACTTGTGTTGTTTACGGCGGATGAGTGATCGGAGGGTGGAACTCTTTGGAGGTCATATACATTTGTACTTGTTGGTATCCTTAATAAACCAGTGAGAGGCGAGCGAGATGAGGATGGGTTGGAGATTGAGTTATGACAATATATTTCCTCAGGTTTATTGGTGCGAGAAGGACCAGAGCGAGGTGAGTTGAGTAGTAAAAGTCGAGCTGGAGTGAGGTGAAGTTTCTGAAAAAGCGGGTCGATTATAATGTTAGTTTTAGAGATAAAGATTTAATTTGAAACAAGATTGATTGACTGACACCTTTTCCTGATTGATCAAACTCCAATCGCAAACCGCCTTCTTCACCTTCTTCGATCTCTGCATCCAAGTTGAGTAGCTCTTCAAATTGATCTGGTGATAGATTGAGTTTAAAGACCAAAGGTTGATGATTTGAAGATGAATTGGATTTTGAAGAGAAGTTGGATGAGTCCGGAGGGATGGGAGGTAATGGTAAATTGAGGAAATGCGGTAATGGAAGTTGAGTGGCAGTGGTCATTTCGTTTTTTCTTTATGAATTGTTGAATTTTTTCTTTTGTTGGCTTTTTTATTTTTTCGCTCCTTCGTTTGATTGTTAGTTTGTGTTCTGTTCAATGTTTTTTTCTTGTGGATGATTGAGAGTTTTCAGTTTTGTCAATCAGGGAAATGGTCAACTGGCAAAGACCAATTCTGAGAAGCACCTGTCACTGGCTTAAATATCACTAATATCACTGAGCGTGATCATTTGCCCAAAGCGGGGTCATGAGAGACATCCGCTCATCCGCAGCATAGAGGCTGTCACAGGTCTTCGAAGCCGCCGCGCTCACCAGGGTGGCCTCATTTCTAGTCCATGGAAGTATTTTGTCCATCGTGACATACTTTTTTTCTTGCTGGGGTTATGGAACTATGGAGCCTGTCATACTTCTTTGACAAATGAGGGCTCCATGGCCATTGACCCCAGCCTACACCCCGGTCAATTTATGATTTTTTTTTTCATATTTTTTTTTTTTTGACTTTTTACTCAGTTCCCACATTCAACACTAACCAATCAATCTCAATCTACCTGGAAATCTAGATCAAACCATTTAAACCAAAGTCCAGGAAAAAAAGACCAAATGGTCAAAGTTCTCAAGCTCCACACCTCCTTCATTTCATCTTTTTATTTTTTTAATCAACAACTCAAATCTCACAATATGAAAAAAATAATGGGGCTGTCCTTGCTTGCCTTATTGCTTTCCAACTCAACCTCTCAATCACATGAAATTAAAAAAAAAATCACAATTTTAAGCCTTAATTATTTTCTGGAATGTTTGAAGGCATCTAAGCAAGAGGAAGCAAAACTCAAAATTATGGAATCTTTGCGGGATTTGGATGTTCTCTTGAAGACTTGCTACTGGAAGTGACACAAGCAAAGATCCAGGATTTTAGCATCAAAGGATATATTTGATTGGATCCTAAGCTGCCCAATGTTGCAGTTTTATTGCCTGGTTTGCTTTATCCTCTTCCTTATTTGAATTCTTTTATCAATTTGTTTATCATCTTTTTCCTTGATTGTGTTTCTTTACTGATTTTTTTTTTTTTCATCCTCTGGTCTAGGCACACATGAGCAAGGAAAAATTTCTACATCTTGTAGATCTTATCAGGTTTGATCCCATTTTTCTACCAAATGCCCAAGCCCCAGTAGAATTCCAATTACTGGTGATGCTTGCAAATCTTGGACTGTCAGGAAATTCTGGTGGCTCAGATTATTTTTCTGATATTTTTGGAATCTTAGGTAAGATTCTGTATCATGTCTCACAATTTTTATACTGTTTTTTGTTAAAATAACCACATATTTTAATTTAATAAAATATTTAAATAAATATAAATTAAATAAATATAAAATTAAATAAATATAAAATCAAATAAATATAAAATTAAATAAATATAAAATTAAATAA
>KN361091.1:0-25063 GCA_000785685.1 Uromyces viciae-fabae | reverse complement strand
TTTATTTTATTTTATTTTTAAATGATTAATTTAATTTTTAAGCGAAAACGGTAAACAAGAAAGAAATAAAAAAGAAAATTAAGAAAGAAAGAATATAAAAAATTAAAAATTAAAATAAAAATAAAAATAATAAAAAATAAATAAATTATATTTTAAAAATTAATATTAACTTATTCTCATTATTATAAAAAGCGTAAAATTATTTTATCAAAGCAAATTTTCATTCAAGAATTTTATTCAGTATTTAAATCAACAAGATTTAGATTATTAAAATATTCAAGATTAAAATATTTAAAGTCATTAAGATAAATATTTTAATTATGAAATTTATAATTAATTCTTATTTATAAAACATTTATAATTATTATTATCTTGTTTTATTCGCAACTTTAGTTTTGCCTTTAGGTAAAAATACTCTTTATTTTTAATCATTTTTGTTTTTCTAAAATATTTTTATAATTTGTTTTAAATTATTTTTAACTGAAATAAAACTTTAGTTGTGATATTTTTACACAGGTGGCACCATTGTTCCTCATTGTTTTTTTGGAGACAGTGAGGCTAAGGCCATAGTGAATAATATAAGTAAAATACAAAGCTTAGATGATACACGCAACACAATCAAGGGGGAGGCATTTGAAGGCCAGGTTTGAAAATTATGGGAAATGGTCAATCAATTTAAAAATTCTTGGATGTCAGGAGCTCAATTTGTAGATCACACTTTTAATCAACGTAAATGTAAGCCATTGGCCAACATGACAAATCAAGTTCAACCATTGAAATCGGATCAAACAAAGCCTCAGAAGAAAAGGTGTACTGCTGCAGATGCCCGGGTACACAGAGAAGAAATACATAAAGCAAAGGAGTTGGAACTTGAAGCCAAGAATCAGCGGCACACTGAGGCCCTTGAATTAAAAAAAAAAAAACCGCTGAGACCCAAATGGCAATTATGAACAATGTGAAGAAGACTTACAGAATGGTTTTAAATTACTTACAAAAAATAAAATGACTTACATCTTATTAGTTTACTTAAATAAATTCTTCTACTGAAATCTCCTTAATTATATACTTTAAATATATAATACTACTCAAACTACTACTTCTATCTAAACTTTAAACCTTCAGTCAAAATGCCTTCAGGCTAATTTGTCAACACAGTTTGCCACTTAGTTCTGCCCATAAATTCTGATGAGTTACTTAAATCAAAATCTTCTTTATTAAAATTATATTAGAAAATTATTCTAGTTGCTTTTTACTCCATAAAATATTTTGTTCTTTTTTTTTATTTTTATTATTGATTATGTAAGCAAGCCTTATAAAAAGGCTTGCTTCCTCAATTGCAGTGAAAATCATTGAGTCAAACTCTTTCTAATCTTTTGCCAAACTTATTAGCCCAGTCAAATTAGAGCATTCAGCTTCAGCTCCAGAATTTTAAGCTCAAAAATTCTTCAGTTTTAATTCAAATTTCATATGCAGCAGGCGGGGTGAGTGGGGCGTCTACTACCTGTTTGTCATCTATGTCATTATCATTGTTGTGGTTGGACCCGTTATCCTCGGCTGAAGCCTCACACAAAAGGCTGATTTTGAATTTATTCAGGAGTGGATCAAGGCCTATCTCTTTTTGAATCTTTTGAAACCCAGAAACAAACAAATCTTGCACTTTACAAGGTGGTTTTTTGGCGATGACTGAGGGGTTATTGAGAATATTGTATTTTTTGGCCATTTGAACAAAGACGTTCAGCGCCTTGTTGTAGATGATGTTTTTGTGAGATTGATTAAATAATGCACAACCACTATCCACACATAGAGAGTGAAGCATTTCCTGCAACTGAAAAGCAAGTTTGAATTAGGCAAGTCAATCAAACCAATCCATCAAGTCACTGTTTTGATTGAGCCACATACCACATGGAGATTTAGTGAGAATAGATCCTTGAGGCGGTCAATTTGAGTCCCTTTGCCACTGTGGTTGTACATGTACTTCAACCAGTATCTTTGAATCTTGAGATAGAAATCTTTTGCCAAAAAATGATTGGCGCAACCACTGGGCAAAAATAAAAGAGAATGCCAAAACAATTTGGCCATGGAAGGCAGGACAATTTGAGTCAGCATGATTTTGTGCTGCGGGAGATGTATGGAATAGTTTCGGAGGCCTTTCAAGGCTTGGGTCATGACACCCCACATTTTCCATATGTTAAGCTGGCAACCAATGTTGCCTGCTTTCATGGCACGTTGGGCTTCTATGACCATTGAGAATTCATGGAACCGTATTAGTATGTTGTTGCGATTGGGGGACTTCTCTCGAGATGCTTCAATGCAAGCTTGACCTGTACAAAACTGATTGTAGAATTGGTCAATTATCCGGTTAAATTCTACAGAGGTGAGAGTAGGTGGTGGAGAATCTTGAATAAAATCTTGGACTGTCATGGATTCTGTATTCATGACAACCCTGGCAGGATGGTATATACAATATAATTGTAATAAGTCAGTTCCAGGAAAAAAAATACTAGTACATATACTTTATAGTAAAAGGTGAAGGACTCATGTACATACTTACCCATAGAGTATCGTAGCTTCATGGACTTGCTCCATGTACTTAAGCATGAGAGAAAAGTCCTTTTTCTTTGGTATTGATTTATCATGTGGAACCCCAAGATAATGAAGGACACGCCAGGCACCTGTGTCTGATGAGCTTTTTGGGTCGCCAAAGTGAGGCTTAAATATAGCCTGACCTATATTCCAAAGCGTATGTGCTGCACCAAGCTGGAACCAAACCCCGTTCAGGTTGTTTTCTGGAAGTTTGCTTGGATTTTGAAAGGATTGGAGGCTGGAGAAGTTGCAACAGGTGGCCAAATCTCCATCCATCAAGATCAATTTCGAGAAGAACTCATGGGCTGTCATGCTGGCTTGTTCAAAAATGGTTTCTAGGACTTGTCCAATGCCCTTGGCGCTGTTTTTGGAGGTGTCCATCAACTTCAGCATATGTATTTTGGGTGGAGTTTCAGATATTTGTTCAATACAAGGTGGGTGGCAAGAGTAACAATTACTCGGATCTTGGGCTTTGGCCATGTATTTGTTTAAAACTGTGGCAATCTGAGATTTCCATACTAAAGCGTAGTGATCTTCAGACTCTCTGGTTGGCATGAACATCTTTGGCTCAATTTGCAAGGTAGGAACTTTCTTCAGAGCTTGGAGCCAAACATCAAGGGTTGATTGGGACAAGTCGAGGGATTGAAGGAGATCTGGTGAAGGTAATTGCAAGTACCCCCATGTCCCATGGAACATGTGGGTACAATGCCCAGTCAAATGGGTGTGGACTTGTTCCTCAATGTTGAAGTTATTGATGCATATGATGGGACCAATTGGAAGCCCTTCATATGATTTTTTGAAGACATTCTTGAGATTGGATTTGGCTTCTTTTGATAGTCGGTCCAGGGCAATCAATGCAGAAGCCCGCCAACAGCTTAATCCAAGGTACATGAGATACTGATTGACTCGATCCGAGACCCCACAGGCAACCAACCACATGCAATTCCGAAGCTGAATGCCGTTATGCCTGCGACTCCTGGTATGTGCCACCATGGCACACACCATGGTGGCAATCTACAAAACAGTCGGTCAGGTCCAATGAAAAGAACCATAAATTTATGATAAATAAAGGGAACAAGAACTTACAGTTTCAAACTTATGGTGTCCATCTAGGACAGTTGCAAACGCCAGATCCTCCATCTCTAGACCGCACTGGTCATCTCCATCATATTCTTCCGTCAATTGTGCATCAAGCGTTTTGTCTTCATTTGGTGCCTCTTGAGTCAAAATATTCATTGCACTGGCCTTCTTATCTTTGATTGCGGCCTTCATTAACACCCGCACAATGAGGTTATACAAGAAATTCATACTTGTTTTGCTAACGTTGGTGTTATATTGTTTAACTGTGTCTTGATTGAAAAATATGGAGGTGACCGTTTGAGTGCTCTGAAATGTACCTTTGGGGTAGTTGTCTTTCTTGGGTTGCTGGTTGACGACAGTGTCGATGGCCTGTAATGAATGGTGTGTCTGATCAGCTTAAAATAGTCTTAAAAATAGAATGAGGGCATGCTCACAGAACTCAATACATAATCAATCCACACTTCATCGCCATCATGAGATTTTCTGATCACCTTCACTAGTGCTTTGAGGAGATCAACGGTTGAAGGTAAGCCACTTGCTGACCATTTTTTGCGTCGATCAACGATGTTGGGGTGGTTGCTTTGAAGGAAAGACGTGAAGAAATTTTTTGGACTAAGTTGGTGGGAATTGATAAAGTCACATATGCTGATGATTCGGATGTGTTCAGGAATCATGGCTGGGTTGGTGGGGGTGGGGAACGGTAGAATAAATCTGAGGAAAGGAGAAGTTGAAAACCTATGCTTTCAAAAAGCTGTCTTAACTCTACTCAATGCATATATTCTATATATCCAACCTTGTTGGATATCTATCCACAAGGCGCACATCCATGGAAAATCGCCATCAAGGTTGGGGATCAAAATCCAAAATATGATACCTTTACAAAATTATGGTGGGAGTACTAACACTCGAGACATCTTGGGACCACCACCAAAAAAAAGCCAGATGGCAAAGTATCAGGTGGTGGACGGGCAACACCTTTGGTGGGGAGGGGGGGTGGCTATAACCTTACGAAATTTCTCTCCACCAAGAGTTGCTTTCTGTCCCAGCTAATTTTGGGACATGAAACGTAAGTCCCTCCCTGCGGGAGGGCGGCTTTGCCAAGCGCTCCACCCCCTCCCCCGCAGGCGAGGGACTTTGTTAAGTTAGTCATGCCACCCAAAAAACCACCTCCAACCCATCCACAAGAGCCTATCGCTCAAATCTGGTCCCCGTTCGCAGGGCCGTTATAGATGCGCTAACTAACCATCCATGGATTGGTACGTTTGAGAAAAAAAAATATTGTACAGTCCCCTAGTTTGGACAACTGTCAAGCAACGGGGTCACTCACGGTACAAGATGTAATGTCTCCTTGAGCTTATAAAGCGCACCCATGGTTATCCAAAAAGTGAATATGAAAGTGCAATAAATCCATCGCTTCAATCACTAAGAGACTCCACAAAAGACATAATGTAATTGCCTAATGGAATAGTAATACTCTCAGTGAACCAATGGCTCATAAATCAATCGGGATGGACCCAAGGTGTATTTCTATTACGTCTAATTCTGAACTCGCGTGCTCTCAGTCCCAACTTTATTACACCCTTCAAGCGATCAACTTGGACTTAATCCAGCATCCGAAAAAATTACTGATATCCTAGTGAAACTACAAAAATAAGATACAAATTATCCGCATGCTCCTGAGCCTGAGGCTAACAGAGACCAAAAATTAAATTAATTAAGGTTAATTTAGAAAAATGCTTTGGGACCAATGCCATTAAAATCGCGCATAAAGACAGGCCAACGTGGGAAACGCAAAATTTGTAAGAGTGAAGCGGTTAGATTAGTTCCTCAATTGAAACGATAAATGATTGCCCCCATTTTCTAAAATGGCAAAAGTTCGCAAAGTTAAGTAATTATTAGTAAACTCCAAGAAAGAGAACAGAAGTATTCCAAGTTAAGACAAAATCCAATACATTATAGATGAAAAGGTAATTAGTAATCGGAAGCCCAGATCTCATTGACATCTATTGCACAAATAGAGCTAGCATGAGTAGGGAAGGGGCATAAAGTTTCGACGTTAAAATTTTTAGGCTCATTCCAACTCGAGGGTAAGCTGAACGATGCATTCTCATTCACGTCCAGTTTATCGCTTTCGCCAAAAGGTGACCTGAGACATATCTTCGAATTTATCTCACTGAAATTTTTCTCTTCTATTTTTACTTCCGGAGAACCTTCCATTGCGGTGGGCGATAAGGAGCGAGTAAAATAGGAGGAAAGCCCTTGTTGTGAGGCAAATGAAAAATGAACATAATTCCCATTGGCGATGGAAAGAGGCGAATAGTTGTCTGAGGTTGGAAGAATTGGGTTTGTTGTACTACTACTAGTATCGCTTTCGGCGCTAGCACTCGCTTTGCGAGGTTGACTTCGGTTGTTTGCGAAAAAGGTATCAGAAGCGGAAAAGAACTCTGCCGGAACCACCGATAAGTTGCATGGAGAATCTGACAAACGATCTAGGTCTACACAGCTTCCAACATTATTGGGCGGAGATGACGGTCGCGCTGGCCAAAAGGATGCCAAATTAACGGAGGGGAGTGTCAGGAAACCAATAGCATCCTTTGAGGTAGAATCACGTTGGGGACTCGTTTCTAATATCTGCGCACTGGTTCCCCATGAATTTTCAAAGGCTTCAGCTGCTGTAGGGGTGGTGTTGCGAGAAGCTGAAAGACAACCGGAATTGTTCAACTGTTGTCTTGACGAAGCAGATGATGCTATTGGAGAGCTGTCTTCTGCATCATAACTTTTATTCCAGGGGACCTTTTCATTATTGCAGTTTACTCTGCCGCTTCTATCTTGAGGGTTGCATGCATGTGATGCTGGGCTCCTCCGCGAAAACATATTCTCGCAAGACAAACGGGTTGGCTGGAGCATACTACTCCTTGCAGTTACTTCGCAAAAATCTGAGGAATAGCTCATGCCAAGCTCATCCTCACTGTAGGCGTCTTTGAGAGCAGTCTGCTCACGCAGGCTATGCGAGGTATCAGAAGAAGTGCCGATGCGAGTCCCTTGAAGTGATGAGTAGTCAATACTGTGTCTTGTGAACAAGCTTTTTGAGGTGGTATTAACTGCACTTTGCCCAGATATAGATGTGCTTGTGGGCACATGGTTCATGATTAAACTTCTCGAAAGCGATGAGATAGGGATAACGGATTGTCGACGTCGGAACGCGCTTTGGTTCTTAAGATTGAAATTCTCGTTACGCAATCTGTAAAAAGGAAAATTAGTGATGCGGTTTGGGACTGGCTATAGTGTCAGTCTCAGTGGAAGTTTCTTTACTCTGTAACGAGACGATTGAGTCTGCGTATCTCATTTTGCTGTTGTTGCAGCTTTAATGCTTGAGCTGCCTCTTGCTGTTGTCGGCGTTCTCGGAGTTGCCTCTGTGCTAGACGATTTTGTTCTTTCCTCCGCTTCAAAGAATAACCAATCCATTTCAGTCCACCGCTGAAGACCAAATATTAGAGAAAGAAACGACCAACCTCAGAGCTGCGCTGGCCGTAAGGAGGAAGACCCGGAGTATCTGCTAGGGCTGTAGTACAAATTCAGCGAAATTGACAAAATGTTAAAAACTATCGCCGAACACTTCTTCAACTTGGGAGAACTGATTTTATGCAAGTGTATGGAGCCCCAGGTAAAAAGGCAGTTCAAGATAAGATCAGAGCTTACGCTGGCGAGGCATAGATCAGAAAAGGCCAACTCGGCCTCGGAAGAGGTCTAAGTAGTGCAACGAATGATATTGTAAAAGTACTAAAATCACAATTGTAGACACTTGAGATCGAAAGGAAGAGGTCTAAGTAGTGCAACGAATGATATTGTAAAAGTACTAAAATCACAATTGTAGACACTTGAGATCGAAAATATAGCAGCTTAATTAAAAGTTTTAGAATATTCTTCAGATGGAAGTGAGGGCAGAGCCAAAAGCAATATTATCCTTAAAAAAAAGTTGCGTTCGTCAAGGAGATCGACCCTTTGGATTATCCAAATAAAATATCTAGCTATTTATTATTGCTGGCTCCACCACCCATGACTTCGAGCGCTGAGGAATGCGAAAATCAGGTGGAAGCCTACACTTCACCCAACCTTCTGAGGATTATCCATGCCGCTTTGTTGCCGATGTTAACTGGATGCTAGAGGTCCCCGAAACGGAGTTGGAGTTAGTGAACATGACACTGAATACTGTTGCAGTCTGAGTTGATTCCTTTCTTGCCTCGGCATACCCACTGTGTCAGCCAATTCTTTTCGATCAGCTCTAAAGTCACCGCATTGTATTACGTAGACAGTTACTATCTCGCTTTTTGACACATCAAGACGAGTGGAAGACAACGGGCTTCATTAAACCTTAACAAGCTTCTTGATTAACTTTTTGGAATGCATCAACGGATTTTTTGATAAATATAAATATACATATTCTTTCCATCTGGAGTCTTCCTCAGTTTCTAAAATCACTGCGCCCAATCGAGCGAACGTCAAATGGCCAGCTCGAACGGTAACGAGCTGTTGCTGGGTTACGAAGCAGCTAGTAAGCGGGAGCCTAGCATCAAGACAGTCAGCTGAGCGTTTACGCAAGGCCTCCCCCACACTAGGAAGGGAAGCACCGAGGCTGCCGATGATGTTAATGCTTGTACTTAGATCCCAAGAGTTTCGCAATGTACGATGGACATTGGAAGCATTGGAATTTTTTGAGGTAAAATTCAATTGACAAAAGAGTGGTGGCAAAGATGCATTAATTCATCTCAAGTTATGTGCTTCAGGTGCTCCGCATGTATACTGAACCTTTCATGCGCCTATCAAGTACCTTTTCCTACTTTTTCTGTGGTTGAATCGATACAGAGACATTGTATTGATGCACAGTTGCACAGCCCGACTTTAATTAATTATCTGTGCAGATCCTACCGCGATACATACACAACATTTGACTGAATGTGACTTGGGGTGGACATACGGCATACCATTGCACCATATTGCCCATGTATATCTGTATACCCGGCACACTGTATGCACCAACAGCTGGCTTCGTATCAGCAAATGCAAGAGTCTCTGGATCCTTTGCTGACTATTAGAAGGAGTTGTAATTTTTTTTTTCATTTGGTGGGGGTATTCAACTGAGGAACCCAAGAATTTAACAATTTTTTAAAGGTTTGTTATTGGTTAAATAGATATTGCATTTTTCTTGAAACAGCCGTCTTATTTCTACGACTTGGTCTTACTTCTGGGAAACTAATTGACTCCTCATCCTAATGTTGGCTTGCTCAACATTGCAGCAAGCTCCAAGCTTCTCCTACAAAAAGGTAAGATCCTTTTCTAAAAAAAGAAATCTGACACAGGTTAGTAATGATGGATATGAAAAAAAAAAACATATATGAGGTGACAATTAATTAAGATTGTCGGCATATTTGGCTAACTTGATTTCCCAGTGAATCTGAGACACAATCAACCAATTTAAAACTGGTCGAGAATTTCAATGCCTATCCAATTTAGTGGAGCACCAAAAAATTTCTACAAAGGGGGAAAAAAATGTCAGGTAGGAGATGAAATAATTATCCAAACAACCTAAAAAATAATAAAAATTGAAACATATAAATTTAGTATAAAATATATAAATTGGTATAAAACATATAAAATTATTATTAAACATGTAAAATCAGCGTAAAATATATAAAATTAGTATAAAGCATATAAGATTAGAATAAAACACATGGAATCAGCGTAAAACATGAAAATCAGTATAAAACATACAAAATTTGTATAAAACATATAAAATTAGTATAAAGCATAAAAAATTAATATAAAAAATAAATATTTTGGAACCTTTTTATTAGTGGGTTGTAGATTTGTGCGTGGGCAGGAAGAAATGCAGGTCAAGAATTCGGGTTCATTGTTTTTTCCTGCACACCTGCCAAAAAAATTTCTGCAAGGATTTTACTTCTCCACCATGTTTCCTGCACAACAAATTATTCTGAATTTTAGTTTTGCACCGCACTCAAATAGAAAAACTTTCCAAGCTAAGTTTTTTTATTGTCATCTCAAAATTCACTAATATTTACTGACTTGTTTTTCATCCCCTCACAGGAGCCACCACCAAAAATGAATTTTTATTTGATACAATCTTTGTAATATTTTGGCAACTAAAAATAAAATTTATTACAGTTAGTTTTTTAATCAAAATAATAACTTTTATTTAAAAATAATTTATTTTAATTTTTTTACAAAGTATATATTTTAATTATAAAATGAAATAACTTTTTACCTGAAGGCAATTAACTTGATGACTCTTTTTTAATAAATGTATTTTTATTTTATTTTAAATAGTAATTTTAACAAATTTTAAATAATGATAATTTATGAAAATAATAATGATGATATTGTAATAATGTTTTGATAATTTTTTTTCAATAATTTAATTCTTTATGATTTATTTTAGAAATAAAAATGAATTGATTAAAATAATATTTTTAGTTGCTTTCTTTTTTAATTTCAATTTAAATGGATAATGATTTTTATTATTGATAATTTTTTAATGATTAATGTTTTTGAGAAAATAATTTTTTGAATTGTAATTTTCTTTTTTCAATTTTTCAATTTGCTTGATTGCCTTGTTAATTGATCTGCGGAAATCAACAAAAAAACAAAAAGAGCAATGATTTCAGTGACATCATTCTAATTAAGATTGTTTTTGAACTTTTTAAATTGTAATTTTAAATTCTTATTTTTAATTGAAAAGTTTTAAATATATATAATTTTATTTTATATATAGTTTTTTATTTTCTTTTTATTTTCAATTTTAAATTGATTTTAATTATTTTTGGAATCATTTTTTAAATAAAAATCATTATTTTTAATCACCTTGTCTAGTTTTTGTTGAGTCTTTTTAGACAAAACAATTTAACTAAAAATTTATTTGTGATTTTTTATTGTCAGTTTTTTTAACTGAAATTATTTTTTTATTGTCAGTTTTTTTAACTGAAATTAAGGGGCCGTTTTGCACCACAATTGTATCTTGGGTGTATCTCAAGCCCCCCCGCAAAAAACAAGATACACCCAAGATATGGTATCTGACAAGATCAGGTACAAGATATTCTAAAATCTGGTGTTTGGAAGCCCCATTATCTCAACCATATCTCTGGTCCAGTATCTCAAAACCCACCGTAGAAATCTTCCCTCAAGATACACCCTTTTGTGTGTATCTCATTTAGATATTATATCTCAAAACCTTCAAGTACAACCTTCCTCCAACAATCTACTCCTCCTCAATCACCTTCAAAAAATGTTTGGCTCTTCAGATTTAACAATAATTACTCTGGCATTGACAAAGAATCACATTTAAAAAACTGGGTAGCCAATTGTGAAGCATTCACTCAAGAAATCCTACTGGCTTTTATTATTATAATCATATTCTCAAAGGCCAGCATTCTCTTGAATGGAATCGATAATCTCAACCAAATTCAAGATCATCATCATCTGATTCTTTGACCAGTGAAAAAAATGACTCATACCTTTTGTATCATGGATTTGAAAGGCTTTACCTTGACTCAGTTCTGAAAGGCAAGACCTTTTTCAAAAGAATTTCATTAACTTGATCTCAATTTTTTTTTTATTCCTTATGAATTTTTTCTTCTAGATAAAAACATTGCTCAAATTTTCTTCATCATCTTGCAAGATTATTTCCCAGAAACATATGTGCTAAGCTGTAATTAACTTTTGTGTTTTTTTTCTTTCTTTTCTTAGAAAAAAGCTGCCGGCCTTGAGAGACCAAGTTATAATTAATTTTCAATTGCTATGCAGCAGGATGCCATTTGTTGCTTTACACCATCTATTTCTTTATCTCAAGAAATTTCATGAATATGTTTCTTTATTGGTCTCTGCCTCTTATTTTTATTCAATGAATCTGTTTCTTTATTGGTCTCTGTCTGTTGTGTATATTTATTTTTTATGTCTCTTCTTATATTATTTATGTTTTGTCTATAAACTCAATGTCTATATCATGAAAACAAGTATGTGAAGCAATATCACGATAAAAGCAATGAAGCAATTAATTTCCATTGTTTATTGCTAGCAGTTAGCCACTGTGAAAAATGAATTGAAAGGGAAAAAAAAAACATAAGATCAATTTAAATATGATGAAAAACTGAATGGATTTTTTAAATCAAATAAATATTCTTCATATCAAAAGCATTAAAACAAGCTCAATAAATAAAAAATGAGAAGTATAACAAGCAGAAGAACTAAATCTTCAAGGCGTATGAGGCAGATGGATGGAAGGAGATGGAGTGAGTTTAATTTTTTTGCAGCCAAACCCAGACTGTATCTTTATTTGGCTGCCGTCAAGATGAGATTAAAAAACCAAAAAAGTTTGACTGCACAAGCATTTCAAAAAAAGATTCTGCCAGATATTTATCTGCCCATGGGCAGATATTATCTGGCGGAATCTGTATATGGAACCCTTGCACAGCCGAACGGGCCCTGATTTTTTGTTTTTTATAAAATAAAATTATAAAATTAAAATATAGAAAAATTGATTAAATAATTCATTAAGGGCAATAGTAAATTCACACAGTCTGCCCACAAACTCACACAGTTTTGACTGCGCGCAAACAGAAAACGTGCATGGTTTTCCGCAAACACAAATGGTTTTGTAAACCACAGATTTTCAAAAAGCTAAAAATAAAGAATTGTTCTTTGGGGTTCAAAAACTCAAAATATACTTATCAATAATTTTGATGGGGTTTTGGACCCCTAAAAAATTAATTGAAAAATAATAAAAACGTAAAAAAAAGGAAATTGAAAAGGGCCCCAAAACGTTTTGAAGGGGTCCTGTCCCGTGGAAAAAAAGCTGATAGGGGTTGTAATCACCCCCCAAACTATAATTTCAGCCAAAAAACCCTATTTATCATCATTTAAGGTTTTTCATTAATAAAAAAGCCAAAAATAAATGTTTTGGGACCCAAAGGCCCCCCAAAAATTAACATGTGGCCCTGTCCTGCGGAATTCAAGCTGCGGGGGGTTCTGAGAACCTGTATTATTATCCAAAAAAAAAATATCCCAAAAATAAGGTGTTTGAGCCCAAAATACCCATAAATTGATCCACCCCCTTAAATAAATAAAAAAAAAACCCATTTTGAATGGAAAATGAAATTTGAATTCCAATCAAGTTTGGTCCACCCCAACTTCAAAATTTAAATCACACCAACCAAAAAACCACTTACCACACCACCAGTCACTCATCACACCCCCAATTCACATCACATACCACTCAAGATCACCCATCCCACTGATTAAACTCACCAAAACCCATTTCTCCAACTAAATTACTGTTTTTTCCACCAAAAAAATCACTTTTCCACACTTCAACAAAATTTTTCTCAAAAAAAAAAAAAAAAGTATTTCACAATGTCTCAACAAAAACATCTACCCCTCTTCAGAGATGCTGAAGAATCTTCCCCCAGTCAATCCATATCTGTCACCAATCAAAATAGTGCTCCCCAAGATAACTCCTCTCTCCTAGTGCCACCTCCCGAGTGTTGCAATTAATATTTGAAATCAATTTCAAATTCTCGAGTGTGAATACTCCAAATTCAAGTCACCTCAGTCTCAAAATTATTTTGATGTTTCCTTTTTTTTATTTCTCAATTTTATTCCTCATGAATCAAAACCTCAAAACAATTTCAAGAATAAACATTCAAGACAAATCTGAACTGGTAAAGTGATTCAATACTAAGTCAACTCAATTTAAAACATCTAATGACAAAAAACAATCTTTACAGTCAAGAACTCATTGCTTCAACTAAAAATCACTATAAATAAAATTATTCATTTTCATTCTCAAATCAGTAATATACTAAAACTTCAACTCAGAACTACAACCAAAAATATATAATCTAATAATTTTGTTTCTTCAGTTCTGAATTTCTAATTCTCATTTATGCCATCCTCAATATAAATTTAAGATTAATATATTAAAAGAGTCCTGTTGGTATTTTATTCATTTCTATACTTTTCAATTATCAAAAATTGTGTCTAGTTAAAATACTTATGCTCTTGTTATAATTGGAATAAAAGATGGTTTGGTGTTTAGGCAATCTTATTTATTTCACTGATTTGACTTACACAGACAAGGAATCCCTCCTGCATGCCATTCAATCTTGGACTAGAGATCACGGCTATATGATATCCACTAAGTATTCTAAGGTCAAGGAGAAAAATTACACTTATAAATGAAACAGGTCTGGCTCTTACATCCAGACCAAAAAAATAAGGCTTAGTTACAACCAGAAAAAAAAGATTTCCACTTCAGCTCACCAGCAATTTTTCCAAGAAACTTGACTCCTGGAGAATTAAAATCATCTGCCCCAATCATGATCATGCACTATCCTCTGATCCCTTCACCCATCATGTACACAAAAGAATTGAAACGTTTCACAAGAAACATTTCAAAACTCAATTAAAGAAGGTGTGGCTCCTTTTAAGATATTAAATACTCTAATGCAATCATCCTCCGGTCAATTATGAAGAATCTCAGTACAATATACAATGAACGTTATGCATTTTCCAAAAAGAATCTTGATGGGAAGACACTTATAGAAGCTCTGGCGTTGGAATCAAGGAAATCTGATTTTTATTTCAAAATGGATACTGTAGAAGGATTGATTAGTTAGCTTTTCATCACTCACCCTGACTCAATCAAATTAGCCAGACAATTCTCAAAACTTTTACCGATGGATTGCACATACACAAAAAACAATTTTTCCATGCCTCTGCTCCATATCATTGGTGTCAACAGTTTCATTAAAAGCTTTTTGATAAATGGGAAACTTAAGGATATATTTCAGTCAGAAAAGAAAAAACAACAAAGATAAAAAAAACAAAAAAATGAAAAGGAAACTGAGGATGAATAGGAGCTACCTTAAGGACAATTTCTGATAATAAAATAAGATAGACTAATTTTTAAGAAATCCTCTAATAATTTTATGACTGAAATGACTAAGAAATAAATTTAAAAATTGATGAGTTGATTTTTTTTTAAAAATGATAAAAAAGATTGATGAATGAAATACCAATGGTTCTAAGTTGTTTTGATCCAATTTATGGACTGCTGATAGCTTTTGCTTTGATTCTGATTTAGACTAAATAAAAATAAAATAAAATAAAAATAGATGAAAAATAAAAAATAAAATTGAAAAGTGTGTTTTTTAGTTTACGGATGATTTGATTGAGTTATTGAGAAAAAATAAAATACCAGTGTCTTGAATCCAGAACTCTTTCACTTTTGTCTTCTTTCTGTTGATCTTGTTGATTCTTAAGAAGATGAGAAAAAAAAAAAAAATTGAATTATGATTAAACCCAGAATCTTCAGAGGCCCTCTGGCTAAGATATTGTCTTGAATGTTGACATTTTTCAGTTTCTTTTTGTTTCCTCTCCAAAGAAAGAAAAGAAGACTAAAACTGGGCACTGGAACAATTACTAGAAATATTAGATCATCAACACCCCAAAGTTATTGTCACCCATAAAGAACATGCTTTGATAAATTCAATTGAACAAAAATTCCCCAACTGGACTCACCTCCTCTGCCAGTGGAAAATTTTCAAAAATATTCAACTCCACTGTTGCAAGCATGCAAAATCTGAAGAGGAATGGGACAATTTTTGAAAGCACTGGAATTATTTGGTCAAATCCCATACTGAAGAAACTTATCAGCCGAATTTCACTCAACTTTCTCTGGTATGGAATCCACCCACTGAAGATTACCTCTTAGAAATTTTGATTCCTCTGAAGCAAAAATTCGCTTCATATTTGGTCAACAAGCACCCTAATTTTGACACTACCAAAACATCAAGATTAGAAGGTATTTATTCTCACCTAAAAAACTTTATAGCTGCTTCTACTGGTTATTTCTCCACTTCTGTCAATAAAATTTATCATTCTTTATCAATCCAAATCCATGAAAGAGCTATTGAATCTGTCCAGTTGGGATACAAATCACTTATTGGATTACCTCACTGCATTGATTACATTTCTGCCCATTTATCTCACCATGCCATCAAGATAGTCCCCTCTTTTGCTATGTCATCCAAAAAATCAACTGAATGCATCACTTGTGAATATTCAACATATATGGGAATCCCTTGCATCCACAAGGTTAAATCAGCTTGCATTGAAAACAATATATTTAAACTTGAAAATTTCCATCCCCAATGCCATATGAAGGGGCCTCTCTCTGTATGTTTTTATGATTTTCTTGGTCTTGATGGATTTAATTTGTTCTGATTTCCTTTTTTTTGTTCTTTCTTTGTTTCTTCCTTAGTGCCTTGATTTTACAGCGAATTCTGGACCTAGCTCAACTCCTGATGAGCCCACCAAATATTTTAACAAACATTGCTACCTGAATGAAATTTTTGAAAAATTCTGACAGTTTCAACCTGGGGAACAAAAATTTTATCTTGGAGAAATGAAGAAGCTTTTTCAAGGAAAGTATCAACTTTTAAACAGGCTTATGATACAAAGATATGAGGATAAATTATCCTTGTGATTGATATAAATAACCGGATATAAATTTGTTAGTTAAATATGTTTTTCTTAGGAGAGGGAAAAATGATAATAGTGTATGATAAGCTTCAGAATTAATTTTGCATAAGAAACAAAACAAGATCAATTGAGAGAGTCATTTATACAATAAGAATAAAATAGAAATTACAAATATGAAAACAAAGGAAATGAATGGAAAGAAAATACATAGATATTTACAAAGGTATTGTTTAGAATGTTTAGGAAAATTTTAATGAGCACTATCTTTCTGTCATTAGCATTGTTTAGTGTTGCAGACTTAGTATGCATCCAAAATTGTGGTTATCTTTTCTTATGAAAGGGATAGAGATTTTGATACAGATTACCGACATTGATGGAATACTTTAATGTTTGACTTTTATGTCAAATACTGTGACATGTGAAATTATAAATATTTAGTTTTTAACATCCAATTGTTTCAATTCAGGAACCTAGGTTCAACCCAGATCATAAATTCAGAGGAAGACCAAAGGTAGAAAAGAATAAATTGAATAAGATTTCCCAATCATCCAGCAAAAGGGACCCTTCAGGATATGAATAAAAAAGGGGAAGGCCTAGAAGGAAATCCTTGCGAACTTTGAAGGTGTGTTATTATATTTTAATTTTACAAATCATTTCTCATAATAATTATCTTTTAAATCAGGCTTCAGGGTGTGTTATTATATTTTAATTTTACAAATCATTTCTCATAATAATTATCTTTTAAATCAGGCTTCAGGAAAAAAAAATAGAAAAGGGGAAAAAGAAACAACAATCAAAAGATGATGTGAGTTTTTCATCTTATATTATTTGACCACTTCTAATTATTTCCATTTGATTTTTTCCTCTTTCAATTGAATGAATTTGTAACTGAAGAAGAAATCAGTGATGGGGAACTACCAGATGAATTGGAACCTATCAAAACTGTAATTTTTCTGGCTTTTTTTTTTCTTTTTATTTCATACAACTTAATATTTTTCATTCTTGCAGAGGTCTGGTACTTTGGTGCAGAAGAAAAGGGTGTTGTCCAATCCTCTCACTCTTGGAATTATCAAGAGAAGGAAGGAAGAGGAAGATGCAGATGGTCCTTACAGGCCCAGGGGCAAGGAATTCTTTGAGAAAACTGCCACTTTTTCAAGTGAAATTGTGAGTTTTATTTTATTTTCTTATGATTATCTATTTCTCATTTATTTCTATTCCTCATCTTGCCAGCTTCCTTCCACAATGTGTTGAAATTTAAGACTTATAATATTTTTTCAATTTTTATTTTTTTGAGAATAATTTATATATTTATTTTTGTTTTATTTATTTATAAAAAAGGGAACTCAAGGCTAAGGAAGAAGGGCAAGGAGGATGGGTATCTCCCTTGGGTTGGCTCAGAGTTTTTTGGATTTTTAAGAGGAGAACCAATAGTTTTATTCATTTCTGAGAACAGCAGTTTAAAGAAAAAAAAAAAAAAAAAGCCCCCTGAACAACATGTCAGGGGCTCAAAATGGTTCTAACAAAAATGAAAAGTTAAGAGAAAGATAACCAAACACTAGAGACAACTTACTACTACATTACTAAACATTCACCCTATAAAATGGATTGTTGGTTCATCTTATTTAACTCCCAAATAATAAAATTAATAATAATAATAATAGAAAAAAATATTTCTCAAGAATGATGTTGACTACTGATGATCAGGGTTTGATTACTACAAGACACATACTACTGCAACTCTTATCTATTTTTAAATATTTTATTTGTATTCTAATTCTTTATTATTTTTATTTAACTATTTCCCCTTGAAATTAAAAATATCTTGATTTAGAAAACTTGGCATAATTATAAAAAATTGAGTAGTCATGAGGACTGAATTCTAACACAATGTCAACTTTCTGTCCTTCCGGCAATTTTTATGAAGTGCCTTTGGAGCAAGTGAGTAATTTTTCATCAGTCTGTGCATCATTTCTTTTGTATATTAATAATATAAATTCTGCACAGTATCCCAGAAAGAACTTCATTTCCCCAGCTATTCCCCTCCCCCTGATAATTTCTGTCCGATGCCATGGGTGATGGAAATTGTGGTTTCAGAGAAGAAGTAGTTAGCCTAGGTTACAGGTAGGAAACAAGAAAATTGGCTTCAAGCAAGGCAAGAAATTTTAAAAGAGTTGGACACTAATCCCTTTTTCAAAGAAAAACATTTTATGGATGATGTCTATGGCAACACTGATGAACAAGCACAAAGGCTTCTAAACTTCCTCTCTGAATCAGCTCCCCCTTGTTATTGGTTATCTTTCCCAGCCCATGGATTCTTACTCGAAGAAACTTACAAACAACTAGTAGTTCTTTTATTCCAATATTCTGCAACTTACCTGCCTCTAACTTTTTCACCTGATTCCCATTCTC
The DNA here is from genome assembly GCA_000785685.1 of Uromyces viciae-fabae. Classification (NCBI taxonomy): domain Eukaryota; kingdom Fungi; phylum Basidiomycota; class Pucciniomycetes; order Pucciniales; family Pucciniaceae; genus Uromyces; species Uromyces viciae-fabae. The sequence continues at coordinate 6,439 of KN361091.1, read as the reverse complement.
ATAATCCCCCAATCTTGCTTATGCTCATTGATCAACTGGCTCACATTGTCACCTTAAAATTCTCCTCTGATAATTGGTCAGCACCAAAAATTGATGCCTTTTGGAACTGGTATTCCTCCAAGGAAGCCAAGGATTGGAAAAACAAAATTCAGAAAAACTTGGATCTTGGTGTGGAGATGTTTTTCCCCCCAGAAAACAAATCAACTAGGCTTTATAAAAAAATTTTGATGTAGAATAGTTGTACAATGTTCTTTCATATAAATTACTTTGTTAATTTTTTTTTTTTTTTTTTGGATTTTATAATATTATTTCAATGTTTCTCAAACTCACTCTTGTTGAATTCCATGCGACAGGGCCATTTGCCAATTTTTTGGGGGGCCTTCGGATCCCAAAACATTTATTTTTGGCTTTTTTATTAATGAAAAACCTTACATGATGATAAATAGGTTTGTTTTGGATGAAATTATAGTTTGGGGGCTGATTGCAACCCCTATAAAGTTGTTTTCACAGAAAGGACCCCTTCATAACTTTTTGGGGCCCTTTGCAATTTCCCTTTTTTTTTGTTCTTATTTTTTCAATAAATTTTTTAGGGGTCCAAAACCCCATCAAACTCATTGATAAATATTATTGGGGGTTTTTGAACCCCAAAACAAGATTTTGTTCTTTTTAGATTTTTGAAAATCTGCCTTTTACAAAACCCTGTGTGTTTGCGAAAAGCTGTGTGCACATGGTCGGTCCGCATGAGTTTGCGGGCCCGCTGCATGAATTTAGTAATTCCCTTAATTAATTTCCATTTTTAATTTAATTTAATTTTGTTTTTAGAAAACACTTACAACATTTTTGTTGTTAATTTTGTTTTCTTTTTATTTTTAAATTGTTTTTTCATTTTGACAATCTTAGATTGGTCAGTCTATTTCTTGCTTTTTTTGTAATTATTATTAAATTTATAAATGTATTAATGATTGTATTTTGAAATACAAAAACATAAACAAACAGATAATTCATATATTCCAAACTGTCCATTGGAGGGCTCTGTGATTTCTTCTGCCATTGATGAAACATCAATATCAATGACTCAATTTGATTCTTACTTGTCAAAATCTGAAATGTGAATGTCAAGTTTAGTATGTTGTAATTTTGCTTTAGTTATATAATCTCATTAATTAATCACTAATTTATTTAGTGATTGAATCACTATAAAATATATTAGACTCCCTTGGCAGACCAATTTTTAACTAAAAGATATCCGGATCTAAGCAGACTAGGAATTTGAATTCATCTGATAATCAAGCCAATCATCACATGTTCTCAACGAGTCATTGGACTCATAAAGTCAATATCAAGACCAAGACCAATGATTCAAAAAATTAAAAGAAAATACAGGAGCTAGAGAGTTAAGCAGAAATTAGATCAGGAATATCTTTTGCACTGCTGTGAAAAAATTATTTTTTATTTCTAAATATATTTTTTAAACTTGCTTCCATTTTTTCTTTTTTTAACTCTCTTGCATTTTTTATTTTTTAACTCTTTTTCAATTTCATTTAATTAGGAATGAACTTCTTGCTTTGATAAATTTAACAATTTCTTGCTATTTTGAATTTTTTAACTCAGTTTTTATAAGGAGTATTTCTTATGTTGTGATTTTTTTCTCAATAATAAAAAGGAATGAATGATTTTTGAACTTTATTTAATGAAACCAAGCAAGCAAAAATAATTAAAGAAAACAAAAATGAAATGAAACCAAATGAAAAGAAAAGAAAAAACATGAGATTAACTTCAAAGGTAATTGAAATGAATTGAAAAAAAAACTAGATGTCCAGCAAATATAGAAAATAGAGATAAGAAAAAAAAAACACTCAGAAAAAATGAAAATGAAAATATGAGTTTGGGCTGTATTTGGAGGATGAAAAATAAATATTTTAACCAAGTGTACACAAATTTACATATCTTGTATCTTGATGTGGGGCATGAATGAAAACTAAAAAAGAACACAAATCATTGTGTGGGATCATCAAGGTGTTGAAGGAGTTGGTCCATAAATCTTTGCCTCCTTTCACAGCCTTCTGCTGTTGATTGAGGAAGTGTCAGGTTTTTTTCCGGGGCCTCCATCTCCCTGGGGGTCCATAACTCTTTGCCTCCTTTCACGGCCTTCTGCTGTTGATTGAGGAATTGTCAGATTTTTTTCCGGGGCCTTCATCTCCCTGGGTGAGTTGTTATCCCATGGCTCATCCACCTCAATGGTATGGATGAGTAGATTGTTCAATGTTGCACATGCCATGATCCAAGAAGTGGCAAAAATTAGATCGTGTTTGTTGGCCAGGCGCAATCATAGTGCTTTGAGTGACTGGAATCTCCCTTTGAGAAGCCCTATGCAATGCTTGTTTCACACTTGAGTATGTGCCAGGTGGTTGTTGAATTGTTGCTGCAATGGGTTCAATGTTCCATGTGGATGGCCATGTAGATTTCTTCAATGGGATGATCTTCATCTTCTTCTTCATTGCTTTTGTCATTCAACTTGGTTTCCTTATCTTTAATTAATGGCTAATTCTAGCAAACAATGGAGATTCTTGAGGAGCTCCCTGCGATGTGATCCACGACCCATGTCTGAGATCTGTTGGATTCAAATAGTTAGATAGAAGGAAAATTTAATATGAATTAAAATTTGGAAAGAAGAGGTAAGAAATAAAAACCATAAGAAAACTCACGTTTATATGAGAAAGCCGACTCACTAGTTGATAAAAATAAATTAGAAGGGGAAAAGTTTGGAAAAGGCCTTTGAGGTTTTTTTTTCTTCTGAATGAGTGGGACCTCAATCAAATTTTTTTTTCAGGATAATTAGTGCATTCAAACATAAAAAAAAAATTTGTCGGCATGCAGGGAAAAAAAGGAAAGTCTGCAAAACAGTTCCTGCATGCGCACCTGAAACAGAAAAATTGATAATTCAAGGGTACTAGTTTGGGCACAATTTAAATCAAAAAGCCCTAGTAGACTAATTTCTGGGCTAGAAACAGTGACAGTTTGACTGTATATTTTATTTCTAAACATTTTATTTTTTGATAAGGGGAAAACATTTATTGTGTGAGCCAATAGTACAACTACAGAATCTGTGATTCAAAAAAATAAAATCAAAAGACAAAGAGGTCAACAATGAATGAAAGAAAATACAGTCACTGCTCACAAGTTGGAGATTGTAGCCAAGCAAGTAAAATCCAAGAAAAACAAGGCAGATGATTTATCCAGGGGGATAAGGGAAGGATACAACCCTGGCAAGGAAGTGGCTATGGCACTTCCTTCAGATCTCCAACCTTTCCTGACACAATCATTGAGATAAAACAATGACTGGTTTGTTCACCATCATTTTTTATCCTTACAAGTGTTGAATTTTTTACTATCTCTCTTTCTGAAAACTGCTTGGAAGCTGTCAACGTTATTGATATTATTTTCCCTCATAACAAATGGAACTCAAAAAACTTACCACTTTTCTTAAAAACAGAGACTCTCCCAGAACTTTATCAGAAATTGATTTCCATCTGTTATCAGCATGGAAACTCAACACCTTGCTGTCTTATAGCACAGGTGTAAAGAAGTTCATTCTTTATTACCGGTCCCATCATACAGAGGAAATCACGCTCCCTATCAGCATTGTGAGCATCCTTGGTTTCCCCTTGTGGGAAGGTCAAATGCAGCGGAGCGGTTGCAACCACAAGCTGTCAGCAAAAATGCTGACCAAGTATATTTATGCCCTAAAGGTATGGAACATGTTTCACAGAAGCGCCTTCCTAGAAAACAATAGGAAGATTGATCTGATGCTTAAAACATCGGCCAAATTGGACATTCAAGGTCCGCCAACAGCCAAGAAGTTGGTGATACACCTGGAGCCCCTTTTTGTTATAGCTAGCAGCCTTGCCTTTGGTAGCAAGGAAGACCTTGCTATACTCAGCACTATACTGGTGCCCTTTTGGAGTCTTGCCTGTTTAATCAAAATAACTTACAAAGATGCGGAGGGGCCAGTGGGAAGCGGAATTCAAGCTGGTGAAGTGATGCTCACCAAAAATGGCCTGAGATCAAAGGCCTTAGTCATGCTTAAATCAGCAAAAACCAAAAAGCTGCGAGTATTCCAACACCTCACTTTTTTGGAGCGGAATTCCCCACTCTGCCCGGTAAAAGCCATAAAAAGGCGCCTGAATCAATGTGAATCACCAACAGATCCCCTGCTTAGCTACCTTAAGGACGGCCCCTGTGTAAATTTAACCCCTTCAAAGAGTAGAAAATGTGATGGAGCATCATTTGAAGGATCACTGTTATTTTGGTATAACCGGTCATAGTCTGAGGGTTGGCGGAGCATCTAGTATGCACACAAACGGTGTGGCACCCCACAACATATGCCAGCATGGTGTGAGACTCCAAAATGATACAAAAATATACTTTGGCCAAGTGTGAAAGATAAAGTGGAACTGTGTTCTGCCTTTTGGGAGACTAACCACCCACCAACTGCTAAGTTGGCAGTAGAAAGTGTCAAAATATTTTAAATGATCCTTGCCAAGGAAAGAGAAAAATGGCGCTTATAGATAGAAGTAAGCAGAACCATTGTTTTATTCTTTTTAAAAACAAGAAAAAAGAATTATAGTAGAAGTAAGCAAAACAAGAAAAAAGAATTATAGAATAAAAACAAGAAAAAAGAATTATAGAATAAAAACAAGAAAAAAGAATTATTGAATAAAAATTAATTTTTATTAAAACAAAATTAAAAATTTCTTTTACAAAAGTCTCAGACAATAAAAATACTTAATTTTAAAAAAAGAAATAAAAAGAAAAGAAATTAAAACAGTAAGTTTTAATTTCAAAATTTAAAATTAATTAATTTAAATTTTAAAAAATAAATTAATAATTAAAAATTGAAATTAAAAATTAAAAATTAAGAATTAAAGTTAAAACAAGACAATCATGACGCAATTGACTGTTCTTGACTTAAAACATTCAATGACGTCAAATGACGTCATTGACTGCCTCTATTTTTATAGGAATTGACTCTTTCAAATAAATTACAACAAAACAAAACACAAAATTAATAAAAATGATAAAAATACAAAAAACTCAGAAAATCTCAGTCAACACATAATTTTAATAATTCAATTAAAATTATTCTAAAATTAAAAAAAAATATTTTTATCTTAAAATTATTTTTCTATCAAAACAAAGCCGTCTTATCATTAATCAGAACTAATCAAATAAAATTAATAAAAATTGTTTTATGAATATTTATTTTTAAAATTAAAATCATTTAAAAATTATATTAAAAATCATTAAAAATTTATTAAAATTTATTATTATATTTTTAATTATCTTAAAAATTATCTGGCATTTATTTTCACCTGTTAGGTAAAGGCAGAATTTTATTTACTTTTTATTTTATTATTTTTGTTGTATTTAAATTCAAAAAGAGAGAGAATTATTGCTTAAGCTAATAAGAAATATATAACTTTTAGTTGTGCAATTTTTACAGAAAGTACAGGAGTGGTCTACACATCTGAATTCAATAGTAGAAAGGGTAGGATTTAACTGATGCTGAAGATATTAAATGGTAAGTGTTGAATGATGACTGAAGTTATATTCTCTGTATGAATCAACCGTTTTACCTTACTTTGGCCGGAAATATCCTCTCTCTCCATCCTGATCCTCACAAACCTGACCTGGAAAATGCCACCAGGTTCAAGTGACAGATCTCTCCCTGGCTTGTGTATTTTATGATTTTTTTCTTCTTGTACTCAAGATTGTTATTTTATTTCATTTTTTATTTTTTTTATTGACATGAAATACATGAATTGTAGGTAAAAATAGCCCAAAAGCAATAATTGAGCTGAAACCTGTCAAAGGTCATAGGTATGCCCTATTAAAAATAAGAATCATAGGTAAACCTGTCTAACAGAATATTTTGAAGCGGCATGCCCTTAGACAGGTATTTTGCATAAGGGAATAACCTGTGAGACCGCATAGGAAAGGCTTTCTCCCAACTGGTATGCCCTTAGAAGGTTTTGACTGTATTTGTGTATATGTAAAGTATAGTGTATATGTAAAGTATATGTAGTGTATATGTAAAGTATATTTAGTGTATATGTAAAGTATATGTAAAGTATATGTAGTGTATATGTAAAGTATATCTAGTGTATATGTAGTGTATATGTGGAATTGATTTTGTGTAATTGTATGTGTAAAGTGTATTGTAGCTATTTAAACTTTTATATGTAACTATATTCAATGTGATGTACATATGTAGTGTATATGTAGTGTATATGTAGAATTGATTTTGTGTAATTGTATGTGTAAAGTGTATTGTAGCTATGTAAACTTTTATATGTAACTATATTCAATGTGTTGTATATGTAAATTATCATGTATTTGTTGTATGTATGCCTACTATGTACTGTAATGTTTACTATGT
>JNCO01000536.1:0-28568 GCA_000785685.1 Uromyces viciae-fabae | reverse complement strand
AAGTCTAGTAGTGGTGTTTCTGGCAGAAAGATATCTTTTCTGGAGTTGATGGCAACAGAAAAGATATAAATCTTCATGGTCAGAGTCACAGTCAGAGTCAACTAGCATGATAGTAGCAGATGAGGTGGCAGCTTGACGAAGGATACTGTGTTGAGTTGGTGGTCGCATGATTTTTCAGTTGAGTTGTTGATTTAAAGGTTGGTATGAGGGATATAAAAGTTGGTATGAGGTAGATGAATATTTAAACGGAGTGATGAGGTGTAAAATCTACGATTTTTGTAAATATGTGAGTTTTTACAAAATATGTGAGTTTTTTGGATTTCAAAATCCGTTGACTTTTTAGCTACCTGGTTTTGGAAATCCGTTAATTACAAATTGTGGATTTGGAATTTTTTATTGACGGATTTCTAATTGTGGATTTTTAATAATTGATACGCCCTATTATAATGTTTTATTGCTGCTAAATTTTAGATTGATTTTTATTGTTTTTAAATTTTTTTCTTGTTAATTGATTTTGATTACAAATGATTCACAGATTTTCTATAATTAAAAACATAATCATTCATGTTAGTCAGAAGTAATTGATCAGTCAAAAAGAAATTGAACACTCATTACGTCATGATTCTTTTAAGAGGAAATCAATAACATAATGAATCAATTATTTTTATTAATATTTTATTTTAATTATTATTAATTACTATTGTGGTAAGCAAGGCATCACAAAGTAATATTATTTTAATGGAAAACTTACTCTAAAATTTCATTAACATTATTCTTCATTCTTTTAATTAAATTCTTTTTTAACAAGTTTATTCTTTTCTAGAATGGTAAAAATTTAATATTTTGTTAATGAAATTTGTATTATTAATTTAAATAAAAATTCTAAGAAAAAGGAATCTTCTGATTTTTATTCAGAAAGATTTTAAAATAATATTGACTCACTTTCTACAGTGATTTCAATAATAGATCTTTTATTATTTTGACACCGGTGTGATCAAGAGGTTGGTGTTGTGTTGTTGAGCTCACTAATATATATTTATTGTCTTGGTAAATATACCCTACCTCAACCACAATTCAATGAAGTCAACAAGTGATATCATGACAATCACTATCTTCTGATACCCTGCCAAAGCAAGGTGGAGATAGTACGACTTGCATGAATGACGACTGGTCATGTATGTCCTTCATATACAAATATGAAAATTTTCTTGCTTGCTTGCAAAGCCATCAATGCTGATGGTTCATTGTGGCATTATTTTGAATCCCCTGTGCCAGGAGGCAAGTTTATCAGAAATGATATCATTGTCTGATCCATCCTCTGTGTGGGTGTTTAAACCTTAATAAACTATACATGAACAATTTATGAGGTGGAATAGTTGAGCCCAGTTTGGAGTTTGTGCTAAAACTTCCAATGCTCATAAATTTTTAGTTAGAACTTTTCAAAGTATGGGAAAAATAGAATATACATTTAAATAATTATTTTTCTAGATTAAGTGTGAACCTCTTCTAACATGTCATCTCTCCTTTTTACTCAAAGATGTTTTCTATTTTTATCTTTTTCCTCACCCTGTTACTTTCTCTTGAATCTTATCAGGTCTGTTCCACGTGCTCCTAGCTCCACTACCCCAGGCTGACAAATCAATCTTTTGGGATTGTCTGAAGGTTATTTTCTCATTCTATTTTTCTTCTCTTTCTTCGTTTAATTTCTTTTCCACTTATCATTATTTTCTCATCCTTTATGAAATAAAACCTCACCCTGTTACTTTCTCTTAAATCTTATCAGGTCTGTTCCACGTGCTCCTAGCTCCACTACCCCAGGCTGACAACTCAATCTTTTGGGATTGTCTGAAGTTATTTTTCTTTCTCACACAAAGAATAAAAATTTCCCAGAACCCAGTTCAGTCCCTTGAAATATGGGGATTAATATAATAGCATTAGTGTATGAAGGAAAGCAGGTTTAGGAGGGTGGAATGTAATTGAGCCTCCTCGCTTTTTATGTAGAGTGGGGGGCCCAAAATGTGCTGGTAATATGGGGCTTGATAGGATTTAATGAAATCAAAGTGAAGATTTATGTTTTAATGGGTTAAATAAACATTATCAAGAAGTTTTAATGAAATTGATTGGTTTTGTATAGCAGAAGTTACATTTTGGGGGGAGAAATGATGATGAAAAAACTTGGGGGGCATATGTAAGTTTGGGTGGGCTGGATGAAATTCAATGAACTCAAAGTGAAGATTTATGTTTCAATGGGTTAAATGAACCTTATTAAGAAGTTTTAATGAAATTGATTGGTTGTGTATAGCAGTAGTTACATTTTGGGGGGGAGAATCGGAAAAGTTTGTGGAGTGATGTTGGGGGGGGCATATGTAAGTTTGGGTGGGCTTGATGGGATTTAATGAACTCAAAGTGAAGATTTATGTTTTAATGGGTTAAATAAACATTATCAAGAAGTTTTAATGAAATTGATTGGTTTTGTATAGCAGAAGTTACATTTTGGGGGGAGAAATGATGATGAAAAAACTTTTGCCATTACAATAATGCTCATTTCTCCACCAAAAATGTAACTTCTGCTATACAAAACCAATCAATGTCATTAAAACTTCTTGATAATGTTTATTCAGAGCATCCACAATTGCTCTCCAACTTGGGCTCGTTAGCTAAAATTAGCGAGGGGTTTCCACAATCATCACAGTTTAAGCCCTCTGTAACAAATGAGCTCGTCAATTCTGTAAAAATTTCATCAAAGTTATCAGAACTTGACGAGGCTCATTATCTCCAAATTCGCTAGCCACTCTTCAACTCCGATCATACAACAACCACACAAAAAAGAAAAAAATGGATGAACCAAATGAACAATCCAATCTCACCGCACCAACACCATAAAAAAAAAAACAAGCGGGTTGAGGAAAAAATTAAAAATGGAGTTGATGAGTGATTTTAATAGATGTGCATGGCTGTGCGGGATGCTCGTTAGCTTTGCAAACGAGTGTATAAACCCAGAATGATTGTGAGGGGGACTCGTTAAGCCCCTCTGCAGCTAAGGATTTTGGCTAACGGGCGCTACCTACCAAAAATAAGCCCGCGAGCGATTGTGGATGCTCTCAACCCATTAAACATAAATCTTCACTACACAGCTCTCCCCCCCCCCCCCCCAAACATCATTTCACAAACTTTTCCAATTCTCACCCCAAAATGTAACTTCTGCTATACACCACCAATCAATGTCATTAAAACTTCTTAATAATGTTCATTCAACCCATTAAAACATAAATCTTCACTTTGATTTCATTAAATCCTATCAAGCCCCATATTACCAGCACATTTTGGGCCACCCACTCTACATAACAAGCAAGCAGGCTCAATTACATTCCACCCTCATAAAACTGCTTTCCTTCATACACTAATGCTATTTTATTAATCCCCATATTTCAAGGGGCCTAAATGGGTTCTGGGAAATTTTTATTCTTTGAAAACTTCTAACTAAAAAGTTATGAGCATCAGAAGTTTTAGCACAAACTCCAAACTGATTATCTTCCAAGGCTTATTGGATTCCAATGCTGGTTATGGGGATTTTGATAATTGGATCTGCTCCCCAGGTTAACAAACAACCCCTTGGTATTCGCATGATGACACACTGTTGACAATCTCTTCCCCAAAATCAACATTGTGTGTTTTTCAGACACGAATACCCAAATTTTAATTTTTCTGGCATGGCAACTCCTACCACAGTGCAAAAACACTTCCATTTAGTTGTGCAGTAGTACACCGTATCTTTCTTATCTTTTTTTGATGTTTATATATCCATATTTTTAAGGTTAGATACATACTCTTAAGGTTATATATCCAGATATGTACCACAGATAGCTCAAATTCTTTTTGCAATCTCACAGTACTTTCACCGGTAAGTCCTTCCAAGCTTAACCTTCCACCTCCCAAAATCCCTGTTGGCCGCCTCTAATTTGAAATTTTATCCTCATGGCAAAATGTAGAGTCTACCAGGTCACTCCATTGAATTGGACCGTTTGGTTAAGGCGCACAGCCAATCACCAGCAGGACACCAATGCTCTTAGGCGGCTCCGTGAACAACAAGCAGTAGCCCTGCGCGCGTGGAAAATCCAAGATCTTGAAGACTGCTCTGATACCGTTAAGCCTTTTGATAACAATTACACGGACAAGGAAAATGAATGCAATGAAAGCAAAACCAACCACCTGCTGTCTCGAGATGACTGTTGGCTCACCTTAGATTCCAAAGAAGTAGATTGTATTGACAAGCAAATCAAATCTTCTTTAGAGAAATGGCAACAAGAAGCCGTTGAATACAACTGGTGATCATTAATGAAAGATCTCCATGCAATTTAAATGACTCAAAAGCTCCAAACTCATGATTGGGAATTTGAAAATACTTCCCCAGATTTTCACAGGGGTGATTGTGGCACCCCGCGCAAGATTGAGAGATTTATAGACTTGGTTGATGTCTGAGGTAAGTGAATTTGATTTCTGCTCCAGATTTTTGCTGACCAACTCTGTTAAATTAGGACAAGTGCGAGAATGTGTTTCATTTTGTACATGCATCCAAGATTTTGTCTGTCTGATTGAGCTCAGTTACATTCCTGGATCACCCATTTGCCCGCTTACTGCCTTCTCCTTACCAATGTTGCTATTCCATAATTGTTTGTGGAACCAGTGCCACATAGGTGCACTGCCTTTCACTATTGCTCTCAACCAGTTCCTTGTGCCTTGATCCCAGAATTTGAAAATTTGAAACAGTCTAAGGGTCAGCTCCACTTGATTTACTCCTCTCATTATCCCTTGTCTGTACCACTAATTTTTGAAATTAATTGTCTACTTTTGAAATTAATTGTGATAAAGCCGCGTGTTGTACAGAAGCCATTTTCAGCAGCCATTGATCTGTTCCAAGGTCTTGAAGATATGACAAACCAGTTCATGAAATCAGTCCTGAAACTTACAAAGCAGCAAGTTTTGGCAGAGCATAGTTTCCCAGCTTGCTTTGGGCCCCTCCCACCAGTGCCACCTTCTGAGCCTACTATCCCATTATCTTCCAAACCTACACCGGCGAATCAAAATCACATTTCTGTCCCTGAAACCCAGAATTGCCTTGTCATCTGCCTTGATGGTAATTTTCAACACCACCATCAACGGTGGGCCAGCTACACTACTTGTAGCGTGTAGCGTAGCGTAGTGTAGCTTATTAAGCTATGCTACAAAAGCGCTACTGTTAGAGGTTTTTTTTGAAACTAACGCTACTTTTTTTTTTCCAAAAAAAATGAATAATTTAGCTTAGCGTAGCGTAGATGCCCCAAAATAAAGTTAAAACTACCAAGATCTCCTGTAATCTGTGGCGTAGCGGTGTTATTTTTTTAAAACACTACACTACAGTAAAGTGTAGCTCAAGCAACCGCTACACTACATGTGAGGATAGACCTGTTAGTTTTTTCAAGCACTACACTTCAATTTAGTAGCACAAGCAACCAATGTAGCATAGCATGTGGTATTTACAGCTTAAGGATTCTTCATTTAACTTGTGTTTTCTTCAAAAAACAGAAAAAAAAAACTTTTGACGAATGATAAAAAAAAAAAAAAAAAAAAATAGTTGGAATTAACAACCTTTTCTGGAAAGAAAGAATTGAAACTTTTTTTTGGAAAGAACAAGGTGAAACTTTCTTTTGAACAAAACAGAAATAAAAAACTTTTGAAAAAAAAAAAAACTTCATGAAAAAAAAGCTTATAAGAATAAAAACAAGAAAATATATATTCAAAAAAATCACCCTAATAGCCTGTGGAGATGATAAAATTAATGAGGCCATTTTATTTTGTCTTAATAAGGGGATTCTGGAGTGTTGATATTAAATCAATTGAAGCTGGATGGATTTAATAGATTTAGTGCAATAACTTTTGAACTACTGGACCAATTTTGTTGAAACTTTGTGAAAATGAACGCTGAGATCGTTCTTAACAACTTTGTATGCAATTGTTTTGTCCAAAAGTCGCTCGTTTAGGAGAGTGATTTGACTGAAGTTGAGTGATCCAGTATGTGCTGATTTGGATGATCCTAAGGAAAATGTAATGAAGCAAAAGCAGATGTTTGAGGCTGTTGGTTTAACAGAAAAGATTTGAATAACAAATGGCGCAATTCAAGTGAAATGGGTCCAATATTGAACCTCTATTCATCATTTTGTCAAAGGAATTCATATGTGTAATGATTCAAAAAAAGCTATTGAAGGCTTTTGGTTCAAGACAAAGAGTTTGAAGAACGATTGACACAATTCAAGTGAAATGGGTCCAATATTGAACCTCTTTTCATCATTTTTTCAAAGGAATCACTCATGGTAGTCATGAAAAAGGATAAAATAAATAGAAAAATCAAAAAAATCAAAAAAAGAACTTGTCAGTAATGTTAATGGCTAACTTGAAAAAAATAATAAAGAAAAAAGGGAGATCTAACTAGGTGTACCATGTTTGTGGGCTAGAGCTTCTTTTATATTTTTGGGGGTCTAGTTTTTTTTTTTTTTTTTTTTTTTCGTGGAATTATGGGTTTATGAGTTGTTTTTTTTTTTGGATTGTGGGTTAGGTGAATCATTTTTTTTTCTTTTTTTTTTTTCTTTATTTTTTTTTTTTTGGTTGAATTGTGGGTTAGGTTAACCAGTTTTTTTCTTTTTTTTTTTTTCATCCTTTTTTTATCTTTTTTTTTTCACTTTATTTTTTTTGATGAAACTTGAGTGAGTTTTTTTTTTCTTTGTGGTTGAAACCCGTAGCGTAGCAGAACTGGTAGCCTAGCTACACCTGTAGTGTAGTGTAGAGTAGGTAGCTCAAGACCAACTACGCTACCAGGCAGAAAATTTTCTGTTAGTTGCGCCCAAGTTAAACTAAAAGATTTTGTAACTTTGAAAATTTGACAACTAACGCTATAGGCTTGCAAAAAAAAAAAAATTGTTACACTACATGGTAGCGTAGTGCAAGTGCAAATTGAGCTAATGCTACACACTGCTAACTTTGAAAAATGACTGCTACGCTACATGTTTTTGGTAAAAAAGTGTAACATAGCGTAGCCGCCCACTGTTGCTGCCATCATACCAAGGCCAGTTGCCACTACCATCAATCACAGACTCCTGAAATATTACTACCACCTGATGCCATAGAATCCATGGATGCGGAAATCCTCAAGATGGAACACCAGAATAAGCCAAAGGACAGGGTGAGTCTATATAGCACTTTGTGATATCGCACATGGTCTCATAATTAACTGGACAATCCTTTTGTTTTTAGCAAAAGGATTGCTGTACCAATTCTCTCAAAGCAGCCAATGACAAGCAGAAAAAATCCACTTGGAAGGGCTGTGATGACACAGGATTAATGGGCACTTGCTGTCATCATTACACAGCAATCTATATGGCCAACATTAATAAATCTGGTGAATGTTGCTGCTACCTGATGGCCCTGATTACAATATTTTTGGATGAAGTGGAGACTAATTGGAAGGTGGGCATCCTGTATGACATTGGATGCTCCCTTGATAATCTTATGTTCTTGGTGAGCACTTCTTGATAACCTGTTTGTTGAGCTCAAAGTTGATTTATTGGCTTTCAGCATGGACTTCTAGATCACAAACGAGACCGCATTCAGTTTGGAACATCAATATTCCATGCTTATGTCCATGAGTGGATGTGTCAGGTAGACTACAACCTGCGCTACCATGTAGGTTGGGGCTTGTCAGACGGCGAGGGACTGGAGAGGATGTGGTCATACCTCTCCCCTTTGGTCAGCCCTTTGAGGTACGCAACTTGCGATCACCTTCTGGGTGCATTGGCTCACCAACTCAAGTATCACAATACACGGGGTATACATAATTTGGGTGAATGTTTTGCTCATTGGTATCTTGCCATGTAGTGATGGCATTGGTATCTTTGTCTGATGCAGAAAAATGGCTGAAAAACAAGATGATTCGAGCCCTTGCATGCCATCAGGAAACCAGTTAGATGTTGGAGAACTTGCTTAACATGCGCAACCCTTTTTCAAAGTTGCAAAGGAGGTACATGGTAAGTTTCTTCAGGAAACAGTGGGTGGACCAGCGGCAGTTCAAGGATTCACATACCACCAACAAGCAGGATTTCCAGGAGAAGTTGGTTTCTCTCTATCAACAAGAGGCGGCGATTGAAACCCTAAGGTGAGTGCAGTGATATGATCCAGTTCTTTCACAGGTCCCACTAATTGTATTTTCCCTCCAGGGCCCACCTGTGTGAATCACACCAATACTTGCATAATTTGGAGCATGTCAACACACTACTCAACAACATCGAAGAGGCCTCAGATAAACTCAAAAAAACTCTGGAAGACTTGAACATGACTCAGCCTCATCAGCAAAATCCACATTGTTAAGTCACTTTGCTACTCTCTCTCTTCATTGCAGTTTCTCTCTTCTCTTCAATATTAGCACTTATTAATTGTTGTTGTGAAAATCAGGTGTGGAGCAAAAAATGCTGCTCCTTCTATGGAGTGCAAAATACAATCTTCTGGTCCAGGCGGTGCACCTGCGGTCTGAAAGGCAACCTATTGACAATGCAAAGACGCTAGGACACCAGCTTGGAACAAAAAAGAATGAAAATATTATGAAGGCAATTCAAAGCCCAAAGGCCCCAATCGTCAAACAAATAAAGGTGTTCAATGAGGCCTTTGAAAAGTATATGGAAGCTTACCCTGACCAGCAGATTTTGAATGTGGCCAATTACCCCCTCACGTATGAGAGTTTCTGCTCAATGACTCTGGATCACCGCTTCTGGAATGATGGGCTCTACTACTACTCCAGTGCTCCTTGGGCAATCAATGCCCACGTACGGGAGGGAATCAACTGTGTATTGATTCTGGACAGAATTCAAGAGGAATTTCAAATGCTAACTGAGGAGCTGGTGCAAGTGTTGAACTGGGCTGTATCATTGTATGACCACATGGATAGCTGTAGCCTTTATTTACATGACTGTAAGTTCTTCTTTTGGTTAGATTTCATTGGATTTCACTGATTAAGGTTGTTTTTTGTTCCTAGGGGCTGAAAAACTGAAGTCCAAGGTGGGGAAAGTTGACCTCAATTATATTGATGAACTAGCCTTGGGGAATTGTAGCAGGGAGGAGAAATGTATATTGATCCACCAAGAGTTAAACAGCCGGTTGAATAGCCATGCAAGACTTTTTTAAGAATGGGCACTGGATGTGCAATGGCTCTGTCTTTGATGTGACTGCATGGGTAATGGATATCATTGCCAGCTTTACGATCAATGGAGCACGTTGGTTGCACAATCTGGTGCTGCAGCGCGCAGGGCTGATAATTCTGCTTTAGAAGTGCCTTTGGATGACACGCAGGAGGAAATTGTGTTACAATTGCATGTGGAGGACAGAGAGTAAGAACTAGTGGGGGCTGAAGTTGAAGACAATGGGGATTCAAGGGAGTTTGATATTTAAATAATGGAATGTTCTTAGATTTCATGGAGCTCATAACGGTTGCCTGTCTCCACCACAAAACATTGGACAGTTCCTTTTTTTTCCTATACCAAAAGCTAGTGTTGTTATCATTGAATTTGCAATTGTGCAATGTAATTTGATATATTTTCTATAATTGTTTAATATTTCTGTGATTGCTTAATAAATACCAGAACAAGAAAAAAGGAACTGTGCGAAGAAAAGTCACCGGTGAGGAAAATGCGTATTGTAGCCACAAATACCGGAACAAAAAAAAGGAACTGTGAAATAGTGCAAGTTGGAAGCCAAAACACCAACAAAAAAAAGAACTGGTGAAAAGTGGGGAAAATAATACATAAAAGTGCCAATAAATGATGTAAGGAAAACTAAGAAAATTAATGAAAAATGAAATGTTAGGCTTCTTATGGTTTGGATGCTTTTGCACGGGCCAACTTGGTGGGGGATAATTTCACCGGATGGGCTGGCAGGTGGGTTTGTGTGCTTTGTGGAGCGGATGAGGCTTAAGGCCGGAAATTGAGGACTTAGGCAATAAGAAACTCAAAAAATTGCTTGGGGGAGGGGAGGGGAGGGAGGGAGCTCCAGGGGTATGTTTGGAGCATGGAATGCTAGCCTTTACCGCCCCTAGGAGAGGGTCCGGACACATCACATACTATATTCAATCCACTTGACCACAGGTGCAACTTTGTGCCTTGTCAAAGAACTAATAAGAATTCAATTGATATCATCCTTCAAGGGGGGCTGGATCTTTTTTGCACAAAAGCCAAAGTGTTTGGGGTTCACGCAGATGATCACACCCCAATGAGTCTTATTCCCACAGCCAACCTGACCTGTAACTGAGTAATTCCTGATTTGATCAGTGTTGGAAACCACAAGGATCACAATACATGCAGCTTCACTAAGGACTCCACTCCATACATTACCAGACCATAATTTACCCACAGAGCTTTTCCCAACTTGAGCAGGCTCCTAGCTTTTTTTCCTAGGGTCACATATGCATAGCCTACTATGATACCCTATAAAAAACCAGTAAGATAGAGTTGAGTTTCCCTCTCCCCATTTCTACCTTCACCTTTATTCCAGCCAGGAGCCCTTGATTTTACATCACAAATTTTAAGATTTTGATTGCTTCTTTCAAAACTAAATCAACTCATTTTTTTTTAACCTCTATCACAACTTCTTTACCTGAAGTAAGTTTTTTATTATTATGGTTATCAGTCATCAATCTTCATCCCCATTTTTTTGTTTATTATCACCTGTGAATTGACTACCAACTTGAAAATTAGCTTAATTGTTTATAAATTGCAAATTGATCACCAATTTTCAAACCAACTGCTTTACTTCTTTTTCTCCTTGGTTAGCTTCCATCAGGTGTGCAGCATTGCTTCTGCTGTGTGTCATTAGCCAATAATTTTTGTTTATATTCAATATGATTGATCAATCTTCCATTAGATGAGGGCGCAGGAAGTCATCCAATCCCTTTTTTCAGATTTCAATTGGAGCATAAAATAGTTGATTCAATCATTATATTAAAAAAGAAAATTAGTTCACGAGTGAAAAAAAAAAACAATCAAAATGTGCAAAAGGAAAGGAAAGAAGCAAGAAAAATACAAAAGATTTCTTTGACGGAAGTTCAATCAATCATATTATGCCATACCAATTTATATTTTTGTATTGTGTTTTGATGGTTGTACATAATGGAAATTAATCGATAAATGATTCAATTGAATACATTGTTATGAGAACATAGGAGTAATAGTATGTAATTCTAAATCAACCACGAATTTTATCAGTAGATCCAAAGAAAGAAACCACAGCTGAGAGAAAAAAGCGAACTGGGCTGTAAAGATTATTATGAGGGTATAAATCACAAGTGAAACAAAAAAAGACGCAAAGTATAATTCGTATTATCATTGATTTCATATTCATCTACTTCATGTGTATGAAAAAGGACATGTGGGGTGCTTGTCCTGTCCTTATTTTGATCAACAAAGTCAACAAAAATATCAATTACAGAAAGGCAGACAGAAACAGAAGCAATCTGTCAAAGGTAGATAGATTTGAGAAGTGACCAAAGCAGAACAGATCAAGTAAATTGATTAATCAATCGACCTGTGGTTTTTAAGATTCGGATGAATCGGATGGTCGAGGATGCCATCAAAAGATCTTGGCAGATTTGCGCGATAGGATTCAAGAAGGCAGCGAATGGCAGAGATCCAGCGAATTTCGTCTTCTTCAGTAGGAGCATTTAATAAGTATGTACGTTCAGAAGTAATGATTTTAAAATAATGATCTTCCTGACTTCCTCCAACTGATGAGCCAGCACTCTGACCTCCACCTCCTGTGCTTTGATGATGAAAACCGATCCCTCCTCCCGTTGTCAAAGTTGTGCTCACCGTCGCTGGTGATTCTATTTGATCATGCTCAATCGCATCTAATAGTCTCCCGATTGGTATTTGGCGTGTATTTCTTCCCCCTACATCCATGTGTGTGCGCGAATAAACCAGCTTTTGACTGGTCAAAACGAAGTAACGTTTCCTCCAATTCTTCCGCTTTCCTTGCTTCATGAGATATCCTTGAACTAAAGAAAATGCCATGGAAAATCAGAAAGGGGCGAAAGAAAACGATACAGAATGGAGCTCACTGATTGTCTTTCCAGCTTCTGGCAGCGAAACTTTGCGCTCTTGGATAGGTTGATGGAGCGCGCAAGTTTCAATCGGCGCTTGGTGGTTTTGATCGATCGCTTTGGAAGTGGAAGTAGCGTGGCGGACGAAAGGAGTAGGACGTTCTTCTTGCTCGTTATCTTCTTCCGAACTACTCATGACACCCGGTACAGACTGGTGATGACGAATGGAGGATTGCTGGAGCCTGAAAGATCTTTCAGAAGATTGAGGTCGGTTACCGGTGCTGGAGCAAGCACTACTCATGTTAAGTGGGAATGAGGTGTTGGTTGGATGGTAGGAGACTGGAGAGTGGAGAGTATTAAGTGGATGAGTGGATAGAGAAATGTCTCGCTTGAGGGTTGCCTTGGTAATGGTGGCTGTGTTGTCAGAGCGCCGAACAGAGGAGGAATGGTAAAGATTGAAGCTGTCGGATGCCCATGAGATGGCAGATGATGATGATGAGGGTTCACCATGCTGGACGATGGAAATCGGATTTATTGAAGCTTGGTTGGGAGAAGAGACTGGAGTTGGAGGAAGCCCGAGTGGGTATTTTGGTTGATTGGTGATGGTAATGGCGGAGGGAGTAGTGGGAGTACTGGCTGGGTTTCGAGCTGAAGAGTATGAGACATCAGACTAAAAGCATTAGGAATTAGAATGAATGAGCATTACCAGATGTATTATAGTTTTCGAGGGGTTTTAGTGAGAGTTTGGCCATGGTGACTTTTTTTGTCCATTGATTACGCTCCGATCTGGAGCGGGTACGAACATAATAAGTTCTAGCAGGAGTGACGATCCCAAAAGTATTGTCGTATTGTTTGACCTCTACTTCAGCGCAGGTATGAATGTCATTCAAAGGAATGATTCTCAAGAGACGATACTCCTAATGAATAGAGAGACGAGGATCAGGTGATGATGATAATGAGCGCTTAGAAAACTGGAGGGGGCCATACCTTTTCGTTCTTATAATAAACCAAGCAAGTTTTACGAAGTACAAACCATCTCCTCTTCCAAGTTTTTCTTCGTTCACCTTTTTTAAGTAAATAGCCAGAGTATATGATCTCTTCATTTTCGATGTCACCAAATTGTTTGTAGTGACTGGAGTGATCTTGGATCGAGACTTGGTTCAAGTCATCCTCTTCTTCATCGTCGGATTCAATATCGAGTTGGAGTGCTCCAATAGGAGGTTGGAGGACGGGTGAGCTAAGAGTTTGATTAATGGAGTCGATGTTCAACGACGGATTGTTCTGAGGGATGATGAGGGTGGATAGTTTGGATTGACTTGTTTTATGTATGGTTTTGTTCTGATCAGTCATGTTGGATGTAGGATGAAGATGGTTGATTGCGTTATACTGAGGCTGGGAGTCTTTGGGGCGGCTGGTTGAGGCTGTCTGGGATGAGATAGTTTTAATCGAGAGAGTAGTTGGATTCATGGTGAGTTGAGATAGTCAGACGTAAGAATAAGAAGACAAAGATGGTCAAGGATGGTCAACGGAGAACACGTAGAAGGTTAAGAAGGGCAGAGAGACTAAGTAAGACGGAGACGGAGGCAGAGACAGAGGGGACGGAGACATGATACCCTGAGGCTAGGGGGCTGCTTATATTTTCTCGTCCACCGTCAGTCCCAGTCAGAATCAAAACTAACCAGCTCGAGATGGCTAGTTTCTGGGACGTAATAGATGGCAGGAAACTGAATGATGTGCGTTTTAAACCAATTTGTTTGGTTCTTGAATCTGCAGGGAGCAGACGAATTCGAAAATCACAATCGATGATTCACTGGCAAATCGGGTTGACATATCTAAAAGGCGTTAAGAACTTTTTTTAGCCATCTCGAAGCTGGTTTTCGCCATCTAATTTGTAACCGAAGATAAACCTAAGAAAAAAAAACCAGGTTCTAGTATCTACCCATATCATCAATAAGTTCACTTACTATCAAAACTCAAGGTATGCTAAATCAGAAATCTGTTAAGATCATAGATCCTAATCATGTAAAAATCAAATGACATATTTGTGTGAAACTGATTTGTTCTATCTTAGTTCTTGACAGCTTTGGAAAGAAAACAAAGAAAATGAGGGAAACCATGCGCACACCTCATTCAACTACAGGTGGTACAACATCACATTCACGCAGTGTAAACGAGAAATACTTCAGCAAAAAGATCTAGAGCAGAATTGTATCAAAATATCAAATCCGAATAACCTTCCTGAAGTCAATAGAATAATCAAAGCCTGTCGCAAATCATCAGCTTGGAAGCAATTCGGCGAACCCATAAGCTCAGAAGCTGATATATTATCTAGATGGGTCAAGCTTCTCAACTGTATCAGTCAGTCCTGTAACCTGGATGCTCAACTAAAATTTCACAATGTCAGTAGGACCCGCATGACAGACCACAACCCCGATTTGGCAGCTACGGTAGACAAACCTGACATGGCTATTGTATTGAAGAGTGATGGAGCACCAACCTGGACAAACTCCAAATTTTTTGCCGAGGTTAAAAAACAAGAATCAAAACTAGAAAGTAATGCTGCCATTGGCCAACTTGGAAAATATATGAGCTATCAAACCCTAGCCAATCCCCACAAGGTTGAGTGTACGGAATTCTTTTTGCTGGTAAAAAAGCTTGTCTCTATAGGACAAATCCAGCTGGATGCTGCACAAGTAAGATAATTGATGGAACATCAAAACTTGAACTTATCATTGAGCTTGTAATCTAATTCAGCCATCTGTCAGCTGCGTTCAACCAAGTCATTCAAGCGTCTGGATCAAACCTAACAATCACAACTTCACTCAACCCACCAATCATGTAATCCAATGGTCAGGAATCTTCAGATCAATTTTTGTATCTGGCTCAATCATAGGTAGAAAAACAACTATTTGGCAAGATGAAATTCAAATTATCACTTTGAAGATTAGCTTCTTAGATGAAAACTTGGCCTTCCAAGAATCCAAAATTCTCAAGAAACTTATGGGTGCTTGTATCCCTGGAATCCTTCACGTTTTACATGCTGGTTTAGCAGGAAGTTGTGAAGGTGCAACTGCATCCACTTTTTCATTTCCAACTCAACCTAAAACACTTTATGAATCAGTCTTATGCACTAAGCAAATCAGAGGCCTCAAGGCTCTTACAGAATATCATCTGTCTGCAAGATGCCGTCAAAGTAATATGGTGGGCATGGATTGATGTGTCAGTGTTGCACCGTGACATTTCAGTAAGTGGTTCTTTTCAATATCCCAAAAGTTGATTGTGCACAATTTTGCTACAGACAGGAAACATATGTGGTATTACAATAGAGCAGCTTCATGAAAACCACCCGTCTTTGCAGTTCAACACGCCAGAATTGATTTTTAACAATGATATTGATGATCCCCAAGGTGTGCTATTAGGAAGCATCATCAATTGGGGGAATGCATCTGATCTTGAAAATCCAGTAAAGCCAATTCCTGGTGGGCAGTCAGGGACCATGCCTTTCATGTCATACCAAATGCATGAAGCTTACATCAAACACCAAACCTCTTCATCAGTTTTCCCTCCTCCAATACACACTCCATTAGATGATATGGAAGGCATTATTTACCTCTTGCTTTGGGCCATAAAGAGGTCACGGCCAATTGAAGGTGAAATTTCTAATGATTTGAGTATTTCACATTGTCTGCACAACCTTGACTTCAAACATGCTTTTTGGATGGCTTATCCCCCTCTTGATCGTTCAAAGGATGATAGGCTCCAGAAAAATTGTGTTTCTTTCTCATGCTTGGAATTGGGAGAAGTCTGACAAAGATCAACTTCTTGATTTATGTTACCATGCTATTTGTATTATACCACCAAAGAAGCCTCTTGAAGAACTACTTGAAAAAACTTACTTGAATGGCCGTAAATTCAAAAGTCAAATCACTAATTCCTCTAAAAATTACTTCTGCCGATTGGTAATACTTTTAACTTCATTTGCCAAGAATTATTCTGAAAAATCTTCTATAGAAGTTGTCCATCAAATCTAAATATGTTTTTCTGTTGATGTAATAATATAAAAATTTATCATTTTTGTGAGGCTTATAGCTTACCAGAGTACCTCTATTGCCTTCTGGCCAAGGTACAATGGTCACAATGAATAAAATATCATAAATTATTTAATTATTATATTATTTTAGATTACTTAATTGTATAAATACAATATAAGCAGTGCTTATTCCAGTAGGAATGTCTTCACCCAATGTTTAATAAATATATTAAACTAGGGAGCCCTTATTTTCAGAAAGGGAGGTAGAGGGGAGTTGATCTCAACCACTCTAGCTTAGGCTGTCCAACAAAAGTATTTATAAGGGTTACTTATAAATACTATGGGAGGAATATCAAAAACACGGCCCAGCCCTTCTTTATTTCAAGAAGGGGAGTGCAGCTGCAGTAGGGGAGCTAGTATTTTAAATAGAAGGAGATTAAACTGCTTAGTCGGTGAAGTGTATTACCTTTATTGTTGACTTGGAAGTTTCTGTATCTCTAATTTTCTATTTAACAAATATTATCTGGAGTCTGTGGGCGGATTATGAGGGGTATTTATACCTGTGAACCTTAACTCCGTCATTTTTTCAGATGTACTATGGATTCTTGATAGAATCCTTCCTATGAAATCATTTTTCATGTGTTGAAAAATGATGTCATTTTTGTTTCAACTTAATTAAAAATTATAAAGGTAAATTGAATTTACCTTGCTAATTTTTCACTTAAATTAAAGAATCTGCCATTTGGGGAGATTTAATTGAAGTTAAATTTTAAGTGTAAATGGAATATTATTTTCCATTTACAAATTATAATATTTATAAATAATAATAAAAAATATTTATATGATACATGGGGGAGTTGAACCTGGGTCTCTAGGATAGAATGTTTTGTTAAGGCTGAGCTTTAACTTCTATACTAGGGCGCAATTTCCAATTCCCTCTTTTGTACTGGTATCATAATAAATAAAAATAATTAATAAAAAATAAAAATAGAATAAATTATATTGCAGCTTCTCTGGACTATATCAATAGTCTCAGATGCTGACACTTGCCACCCCAACACAAATTACTCTTCAGAGGAATTTTTATTTCTTTTATAAGCTCTGAATTTTCTTAACAGGGTATCTGCATTTTCTATATCTTTGGCTTCCAACCAAAGATCATTATCTGCCATTTTACTTTTAAATCTAACTAAATATAGTCTACAGTCTTTTCCTTCTTTTCTGATAATCTTGAAGGTTTATTATTATTTTCTTCATCAAGTGGAGGAATCACCACTACTGGTTTTTTCCTTAAAGGAAAATTTCCACTTGATTCTATGTATTTCTTTACTAAAGAAATGGGAAATGTATGATGTTTCCTTTCAAATCCTTCAGTCAGAATTACTTGAATTGCATTTTTTTCATGAAATTGTTTCACCAAAAAAGGCCCAACAAAAGAATCTTTCAACTTTCTGGGACCTCCCAAATTGGTAAAACTTACAGTAGAAATCAATACCATGTCACCTATTTGTATGTCATGGTCTTTATGCGTTTTATCCCACCTTTCTTCATTATATTGAACTGCTTCATCTACACATTTAGTTGCATATAGTTCACTCTTAATCATCATTTGTTGAAAACAATCTGATGTGGGGTGTATTTCAACTGATTTGCTCAACAAAGCATCCTTTGGCATATAAGGTATCCAACCCCTTTCTAATTCCAAAGGGGAAATATTTGTGGTAGAATGCTTACTTGAATTATAAGCATATTCCAAAGCTGGAATTGATGTTACCCAATCATGTGTGTAACCATCATTATCCTTAAATTCAAGGCCATAAGCACAATACCTTCTGATCATATCCTCTAGGGTTTGAATCATTCTTTCTGCCAGTCCATCTGTCTGAGGATGGTAAGCAGTAGAAAAAGAAAGTTTAGTACCTAAAAGTTCAAATAAATTTTGCCAAAATTCTGAAGTGAATTTTGGATCTCTATCACTAATTATCACTCGTGGGCATCCCACATCACTTATAATATTGTTCAAAAACAACAAAGCTACTTCCATAGCTGTATTATCTTTATAGCAAGGCAAAAATCTTGCTCTTTTAGAAAATCTATCTACTACAACCAAGACAGCATTGAAATTTTCTTTGCCTCTGGGTGGAAGAGCAGTAACAAAGTCCATATTTATGATTTCCCATCTATTCTTGGGTTCATCAATTCTTTGTAAAAGACCAAATCTTTTACATGTGGCTTTGTTTGCTTTTTGACACCTGTCACAGGATGCACAATAGGAAGTAACAGTGTCTCTCCATCCTGGCCACCATGCTACATTTTTAACTCTCTCAAGAGTTCTTTCTGCAGACACATGTCCAGAAAACAGATTATCATGACAATCTGCCAAGATCATATTTTCATGTTCATCACTAATTAGAATTATTACACAAACTTGTTGATACTTGTGATATATCAAATCATCAAGAAGAACAAATCTTCCTTCATGGAACTCCTTTTTCCATGGGTCTTGTGTTTTTTCTACTCAGTCTTGTTGTTGGTGTTTAGATTTTAAAATCTCTTGAATTAACAAAACATCCTTGCATGTTTCATAACTTTTTCTTACTAAATCCCAAAATTGGTTGGACATCTCATGGACATTGATGGCCATGATAGGTAAGTCCCTTTCCAGATCCTCTGGATCCCAAGCAGGATCTAAGTTATTATTTGGTAATGCCCATCTAGACAATCCACCAGCATTTTTATGGATGATACCTCCTCTATGAACAATAGTCATGGATACTCTCCAATCTTGAATTGCTATTTGCCACCTTAACATGTGTCTGTTAGGTGTGTTCATGTTTAACAATGACTTTAAAGCTGTACAATCAGTAATAAATTCAAATTGACAGCCATCTAAATAATAATATAATTTATCCAATGCCCATACTAAGCATAGGCATTCTAATTGAGAAGCACCATATTTCCTCTCACTGTCTTTTAGTTGCCTGGAAATATAACATATAGGTCCTTCTACTGGTTTATCTTCAACAATTTTTACTTGATGAAGAGCAGCACCAATACTGTGAGCTGTAACGCTTTTTACTGAGTGTCTCTATGACCAATTGGCCGTGACAAACAGTACACAATTTGTTCTACAGTACTACAAGTATTTTTGTAGTACTGGATACTCTAAACAGAGTGTCTTCACACCAAAAAAGGTGGAGCTCCTTCTTATATGTAAGAGGAGAGGTTGGTGGTTAAAACCTGACCAAGCTATTTTTATAGGGCACTGTCCTTCTAATATAGTTAGAAGGAGGGGTGAGCCCTGTAGGTTGGAATAATTCTAGAATGAATTTAACTTACTTTGTATCTCAAAATATTTATGTAATATTTAAAGAAAATTTAAGTACTGTGTTAAATTATTTATTCTAAGTTATTATTCTGAGTTTTTGTTGGAGGGAAACCAGGAGTATTTATACTCTTTTTTCCCCCAACAGAAAACTCTGGTTTTTTCACGCTCTTTTAATTCAAGAGTATAATTGATTGGGGTTAATAATCCCAATCAATAAAAAGGAAAATTATTGAATATGATAAGGGTAAATTATATACCCTTTATCATGTGCAATAAGTATGAAAAAGGGAATCCACAAATCTTGTGGTATTTTCACGAAGTATCTTCAAGAGTGAAATGTTCTTGAAGATAGTATGCGCTTTTTTATAAGTATTGTAAATTTATCAAAAAATATTTGTAGGGTTATCTTTGTTTTTGTGTGGTGACCCCATGGTGGCTTGAACCTGGGTCATCACGTTGAATTTACACAAGGGCAAGATCTAATTGTTAGACTATTTGAATTTGAGGTTTGATTCCTCATAATAAATTATAACTATCAAAACATAAAATATAATAAATAAAATAAAATAAAATAAGATAACAATAAAATATATTTGCAGTCCTTCAGACATGTATACCAGATACTGTCTGGAGGCTGACAAATACCTTCCATACATGCATCCACATACAGCTTAAATGGCTTTTTGGGATCAGGATGAAATAACAAAGGAGCTGTAGTAAGTGCTTTCTTGATGTCATTATAAGATTTTACTCTTTCACTAGTCATCTCAAACACCACATTAGGACTGCAAATCTTATATAAACTGGATGCCATAAGATTAAAATCTTTTATATGCAGTCCATAATAACTTGAAAATCCTAAAAAGCTTTGTACTTCCTTAACATTTTGAGGAATAGATTTTAATAACACAGCAGCAACTCTGTGTTGATCAATTCCTAATGACAATCCATTGACCATGTGCCCTAAAGCTTTCAGTCCTTGAAACCCAAATTGACACTTAGACAAGGAAATTTTCATATTCATTTGAATTACTTTATTCAAAATTAATTTCAATTTGATCATATTGTTGTTTTTATTACTTTTTCTCTTCCACTCCCATCCTTTTTCATTTACATTCATTTAAATATCATAAAATAAAAATAAAAATTCCTAGTTTTATATTAATTTCAAGTAGTTAATCTCATAGATGTGTAGTTGTCTTAGAGGTTTATTTAGATTATTTAGTGTGTAGTTGCTCTTAATCTAAAATTTATTTATAGATAGACCATGTGTAGTTGTGGTACATCTTTATTTCTAGTCCTCTCCATGTGTAGTTGTGGAAGGATTTAGCTAGCTTAGTTCTTAGCCAATGTGTAGTTGTTGGCTTAGTCACTTTCTTAGTTTTTATTGATGATTCATGTGTAGTTGTGTCTCATCTAATCTTCTTCTTGTGTGTAGTTGTGAGAAGCTTTTTTCTTTTCTGTAATATGTCACAACCTTGTGACATATTTCTTCCTCTTTAGTATTTTTAGGCTTTTTGTGATGAAATAAAAATTACGGAGTTTTGGGCCTAATATTTCTTCCAACAAAATAGTTCCGCAGCTCCTCAGTCAATTTTTTTTTCCCCTTAAATACTTCCCATTCTGGAAGGCTTAAAATCAACACATATGCTCTTCCCAATTATTTGTAAAATAATAATATCATCAATATAAATAATCAACCATTGTTGGGACAATTCCTCATGGAATTCAGTGTCCCTCATGCGTTGAAAATGAGAAGAGGAATTTTTAATACCAAAAGACATTCTCAGATATTCATATACACCTAAATGGCACACAATTCTTAAATATTGTCTACTTTCTGGATGTACTATATTTTGGTGAAAACCTTTAAGTACATCCATAAAATTAATATACTTTGATTTATGCAATTTAGTCAAAGATTCTATTATTTTTGGCATGGGATATCTATCTGGGGAAGTATAAGAGTTCAAAGCTCTAAAATCCCCTAAAAGTCTATACTTATTGTTATGCCATGCTATAATTACAGGAGTAGTAATATCTACATTTTCATTTGCTCACACTTTGCCTAGAATTCCCATTTTCAATAAAGAAATTATGTGCTCTTCCAAAGCTTCTCTACTTCTTGGACTAGCTGGGTATGGAGCTTTTCTCAAAGCAGGAGGATAAGGTCTTTCAATAGTAAGACTAATTTTTAAATCATGATTTTTGATGGCTCCAAATAGTTCCTCAGCTGTTGCAAAGGCTAACTTACATTCATAAAGGACATCAATCAGATTCTCCTTTTCTGAGTTACTTAGAATGTCATTTATTTCAGAATTCTCAAACACTTCCCCAGAAAAAAGAATTTTCTTATCTGTATTAAGATTTATTTCATTACTATGTTCATTATTGTAATGATATTTTTCTTCAGCATCTCCAATAGTAAAACATCTATAAGGATACTCTAACAAAGAAATTTTGTAATGATTTAAATAATCACTTCCTAAAATAAAATAATCAGAATGAATATTCATTCCTACTACAAACTTAACAAGAAATGTATAATTTTTATAAGTTAATCTTACTTTAACAACACCTTGTTGGTCAAGGGGGCTGTTACAGGAGCTTAATTTAGAGGGGAGTTCTTTTTTAAGAAGTTTTTCTTTCCAATTTTGACAAATTGTAGAAAGAAATTTTGATCCCACAACTGATTTATAAGCTCCATTATCTAAAAGAACTCTACACATTTTGTCCCCACATTTCATGGATACAAAATTACTTCTTCCTTTAACAGGTTCTTCAACAAAGTTCATTTGTTGTAATGAACCAATAATATTTTCCTCATCATTATGTTCATTACTGTCAGAAGAATGTTCTTCATCAGATGATTCTTCTTCAACAGCATGAATCTTAGTGCAGTTCCTAGAAGTATGCCCTTCTTTACCACAAGTATAAAACTCAATTTTTGTAGTGTTTTTATTTTTATCTTTTTCTTTATTCTTCTCAGAATCTTTAGAATTAGATGGGGAAGTATTTTTATAATTACTAATGTAGTTTTTCTTTCTCCCAAGAGAAGTCTCATAAACTATATTTTGTAATATGTTAATTATACTACCCACATCATCAGTAGTGTTTTTCATTGCAGTTTTAACTGCATAAGCTACTTCCCCTTCCATCTGGGATAGTAACTTGAAATTCAAAGTCTCTTGGTCAATCAAGGGATCTACAGATTTTAGTCTTTTATATTGTTTAGTTACCCATGGTGCAACTGATGATTGTCCAGGAATAAACTTGTCTTTAAAGAAAGCATTCTGGACTTTTCTTCTCCAATTTGGGTTTCCAAACTTATCACAAATGGCTTTCTTCCACCAATCCCAGGATTGAGTACCACTAGTTTGCCTAATACTTCTATACCACTCAGAAGCTACTCCTTTAAATAAGGTGCCTAGTCTGCTAGTTATTAAAGAATCAGGTAAATTACTGTCATTTTTCAATGTTTCAATCCAATAAATAAATTCTATATGGTCATATTCCCCTTCACCACGAAAGGTAACCCAGTCTGATATTTTAGGGGGTCCATGAAGAATTTGTTTTTGAATTTCTAAATCCATTAAACCAGGAACAGTAGAAGATCTTGGAAAAGAGGATTCCGTTTTAACATTGCCTGAAATAGATTCAGAATTAATTTCTCTGGATTTAAATTTATTAACAGGTGTCTTAAATTCTGTTGGATCATTAATATTTGAATTTTTATGAAACAAAGATATTATTGTATCCAATTTATTTTCTTGTTTGAACATAAACTCATTTAGTTGGGTTTTAATATTATTTTCAAATTTATTCATTCTGTCATTAAAGTCTGTTTCTAAATTTAGAATATGACCAATTAAATCTTGTAGTGGTTTTTCTAAATCTATGGGACTTAAAGAGTTTATTAAAGTTTCATGAATTTTTAATTGATCTAAAACATCAGTAAAAGTCATACTAATAAAAGCGCCCCAAGAGGATTGAAAAAGATATAAATAGAGCTCTCTTTTTCGTCCTCTCATCCCCCATCACTTACCATAGCTTACATATATATTTTACATACATATTTTTTTACATACAACGTCGAAAATCAGTAGAATAAGTAACTTACCGGTGACCAAAATACTGCCCAGCTTACAGTCTAAAACTTCAGCTACCTTTTGTCCAACTTGTTCCAACGAAGAACAAACTATCTCAGTTCGTGGTAAGTAAGAACATAGAAATAGTGAGTATTTCTAATCTTCTTCTTATATCACTTAATCTTACCAAACTAGGGCATTAAAGCACCCCAGCTAAGCTGGCCCCTACGTATAAAAGGGTTTATAAAAGAACCCCTGCTTGCAGGCCCCTGCAAAGAAAGGGCATTAAAGCACCCCAGCAAAGCTGGCCCCTATTCTTTTTTATTCTTTTCATAAGAATAACTCATTATAATTTCTTAATAAAATTAGAAATAATACAGAAAACTCTCTATAATTCGAGTATAAATATTTCTTGCACCTTGTGTAGCTAGTAGAGTAAGGCTCTAGGCATCACATAGGCTGACATTTATAACATTTTATTATCATCTTCCCTTTTTAAGAAATATTCAAGTCACAATGGTTTCAGTAGCGTACATAGTCACTATCTTGAGCGCCTTGATTGCTATTTCACATGCCAAGGAAGTGAGTCAAAGCCAGGTTGGACACGAGCAATTCAAGTAAAAATGGTTTATGAATGGACTTGTTTTGGGAAAACTTTATTATTGGAATGTGTTTTCTCTATATAGCGGAGGCTATTATTGGATGAATCGTTTCCTTCTAAATCAACCATATTTTTCTTATTCACTCCTCAACGGATATAATCCCAACTTCTTTATGAAGGCGGACGACAAGCATTCTGTAAGCCGCTGTTCCAATGGTCTGGACGCCGACCAATTACTCTCCCGATGCAGAACCGAGCAACCTGTTTCTTGTGTTTGCAAAGAAGCCTTGGCTGAATTCCTAAAATCTGACTGCCTGAGGTATGTCTCCTACTGAACTCCTTTCTCCACTTTTCATCGCCGGTTTGTTGTTAATTCAGTCATTATTCTGCTATCTAGTGCTGCCAACAAGTTAGTTGAAAAAAAACTGTCCACAGCAAGCGTTGGAGGTTGCAAAGTAAATCTGCTGTCTAGCTTTCTCCATTTCCAGCATAAACTTGGCTAATATCGTGATTTAATTATCTTTCAGCTCAGTATTATCAGTGCTCAAGGTTGAGTTGCACCTAAGGAATTGTAAGCTGCTATTTTATCTTGAAAATCTCAAACTGCTACAAATCTAACTTGCCTCTGTGATGTGCATTCAATTGTAGACCCGCAGAGGTCTTGCACAAAGCGGTTGATGGTATGCTGAAGGCTTGCACTACCCCTCAAGCAGTAAGTTTGAAAAAAAAACTCCCCACTCATTCTCATTGTTCATCAGATTGACTCATTTGCAGTTTCCACCAGGCAACCAAAAATCAACATTTTCCCTCTGATTCGCAGAGCAAGCAAGTGGCTATGCTTCTTTCAAAGGATGATAAAGAACAACATTGATCCTTTCCCTGTATTTTCATGTATCTCTTTTTTCATACTTTTCAGTAATCTTGCTTGTAACTTAGTAGCACACTGCATCCAAAAAAATGATAACAAATCTTGTAACTTACATGTTTATTAGTAAAATAACTAGGTTTGTTCAATGAGTATTCCATTTGATTTTTTTTTTCACACATCACCACTAAATGCATCTTTAACAATACTTATTCAGTGAACCAGGTCAATTTTGAAAAAGTTGATAAAATCTCCCAGAGATTGTACACTTTTGTTGGGAAGGTTAAACCTGAGTTGATAAAAATTAAGAAAATTTTTACTATCAATTATATTCGGATAGCTACATCCTCAGTTGGACTTACCAGACCAGATATGTTTTTTCTTTGAAGTGTTTTCTCTATTCTGAACTCCTTAGCTCATTTTGGAATGGTTTCTTGCAGTTCATTTAAGAGTCAGGGATTTAGTTTTGTGGCTAATTTTCCTGAAATGGTATTTGGTTCCTTTACTTTTCACACCAGCATGATCAAGTCATTTATGCATTGGTGGTTCTTTGTTTGCCAGAATTTTCTTTTGCTGGTCTTTTTTGCAGAACTTCTACTATGAGTGCTCTTCTGAATGAGACCGATTTTACAATCTCAGCAACTAATTAAAATACTTAAATATATTTGGGAAAATTAAGAATCTTTTCAAAAATTCAAACATGAAATAAATGTCTGAATTGAAGATCATGAGAATTAAATACAATTATATAAAAATTATAGCTATATTAATTTCTTTCAACTTTAAAAAAATGGCAAAGGATACAGAAGAGAACATGATAACCCTTGAAATAAAAATAAAATAAAAATAAAAAATTGATATGTATCTAAATGTGCTTCAATTAAGCTCAAAATCCACAAACCTCTCTGGCACCACCTTCTCAAGTAAAAAAATATGGCACCATCTTCTCCATTCAAAAAAAAATTCTGGTACCACCTTCTCAAGTGGGGTCATTCACATCTCCTGCAAGACAGATACAAAAATGAAGAGAAAAGTTATATAGGGGCTGTAAATATCAATCTTAGTGCAATCAAGAATATGAGATGCCACCTTCTCAGAAGGGGTTACTCATATTTCCTGTAAGATGGAAAGAAAGATTAAGATGGAAGAAATATAGAAGTTATAATCATCCAGCTCATTTCAATCAAAAGGGAGATATACCACCCTTAACACTTATGAACAACACTTATGAACAACACTTATGAACAATTATGAACAACACTTAAGGAAGTGTATCACAAGCTCCAGATATCAAAAAAATTCCCATATTTGGAAACAGATCAATATCCAGGGCTCCTGACTGATTTTGTGAGATTCCCAAAAAATTTCAATGATGATCTGGTATTTTATAACAATTCAACACTGCCAGAAATTTGACTGATAAAACTGTATCCTATTGAATTAAAAATTCAGACTATCAATTTGAAATTAGTTGAGATGACCAGATGCAAAAAAACACAGTTTGGGGGAGGGAGGGGTCAAATAACTGAGGGGACTGTGGTTTTCCATTTTTCAAGGGTGATCCAGCGGCTTTTGTTTTAAAAGTTGACTCTCTCTATCTATTTCTTTCTCAAACTATCACTTACTAATTACAGACCAAGATAACAGAAAAAGGACCAATATTCCAAGACCTTACACTCGCAGGAAACATAGAATATGAAACCACATTTCTAAAATGTCCTCCTTCCAAAATTGTGTAGGGTTTACCAGTGGCGATTATCTGCTTAGACAAGAATCCCAAAAAATCATTCAATTATGTTCAATTTTTACAAGCTCCTCCTGACGCAATACTTTGTGAAAACTTAGAACAAAATCAAAAAAAATCAATACTTTTTTTACAAGGCAAATATTTCCTTGAGGATTCCCAATTCCAAGCAATGTGATACCTGCCTTGAAGAGTGGGAAATTTCAGATAACTGAAGGCATGCATTACTTTAGTAAACAAAAATTAATCATAAAACAATTTTCATAATAATGAAAAATAAAAGAAAAATAAAAATAAAAGAAGATTTAAATACCTGAAGGCAGAAATTAAATATATTGATATAATATAAATGAAATGAAGTAGGGAATTGATTTCCGCACACGGTCAATCCGCGTTTACACACGGTTTGGCCGGCGCGGCGACGTCCACCATCTACGTGCGGGCCCACGGTTTTCCGCGCCCGCACATGGATTCCAATTTTTGAGCTACAGCGGTGCAAAGTAGCTCAAAATAATCGGACGCGTCTTCCGAGCGCGTCCATTGTATTTATATAAAAAAAACGATGTGTGACCTTTCCAAAACTCCGAAAATGACTTAAATTCATAACACTTGGCATAATCAACACCCCTCACTCAAAACTCACCCAAAAAAAAAAAAAAAGAACAATTTGAAGGTATGTTGTTCTAAAATTACCCTATAATTTTTTTTTTTTTTTGAACAATTTTGATTAGCAAATTAAGTAACTTTCTTTTTCTTTTTTTTACTCCCTTATTGAAACTCAAAAAAATAATTCCTCCACCTCTCTCCTGCTCAATACTCACCTCATTTTATCCTCATTGGGCCCAGCTTCTTCAAACCCTCCAAAATAAATATTAAAATCATTTGGTAAGGAATTTAAATTTTTTTTTTTTTAATTTTTCATTTTTTTTTTAATTAACAACAGTTCACTAATATTCCATTATTTTACACTTAATTTTTTTTATTTTACTTTTTGATTTCGCTTTATTTAAAATCTTGAATATAGTTTTAAAAAAATTTGTTTTCTCTTCTTCCTATTAATTAAAAATTCAAATGAACAACAAATCAATTCCCCTTACGCTGAACCAGTTCCCGTTGCCCCCAAAAATAACACCTCAATGGCTCTAGCGCCCATTCCCTCAGAAGAAATTGTGAAATTGAGCACAACTAAAAAGGTGAAAATAGATATCAAATTTTTTATGAATTTTCTAAAATAAAATAAAATATAAAGCAATTTTTAATCATAAAATAAAAATTCATGATAAAACAATTTTTATATTTGACTGATTTTAATATTGATAATAATGATAAGATTATTATAAGTTAATATAAAATTGGGTTTAACATGAAAATAAATTTAATTAATTTTAAGATAATTTTAAATGATTTTAATCAAATCTGCTTTGTTTGATTAATTTTTTTTTATTTTGATTTAATTTTTTATTACTATTATGATTTTTCAATGGTAATGTACAAAAATGAATCGCTGGATTCATTTTCCTAAAAAAGAGAGGAAGATTATGACATCATTTGATGTCATGATTGGTTTTGAATCAATCATGGTCAATTATGTCATGATTTACATTTAAGTTTCAATTCTTTATTTTTAATTTTAATTATTAATTTATTTTTTATTTTAAATAAATTAATTTTAATTTTGAAATTAATAACTTACTGTTTTAATTTCTTTTTAATTTTAATTTCTTTTTCGCACATACAGTCTTTTTATTACTTTGTTGTCTGAGACTTTTGTAGAAGAAATTTTATTTTATTTAATAAAAATTA
>JNCO01000535.1:0-28580 GCA_000785685.1 Uromyces viciae-fabae | reverse complement strand
CTTTTATAATTCTTCTGCCTTGAGTAGCTCTTGAACTAGTGGAGTTATTGATGTACCTTTGGTGAGTGACTAAGGGGTAATTTAGGTTTAGAATCCATTTAGGAAATTAAAAATGAAGGATTCCTTTTTCATTAAGGTGAACTAATGAAATTTTTATTGAGTCCGATTTAGAGTACCACACCAGAGGGTGTTATGAGGCTTGTGGACTTTCTATGAGAAAAATAAATTATTTTTATTGTATATGGTCTTGAGCTCATATATTTGCTGGATAGATTGGGAAAAGGTGGAGTGGTATGCTGAGTAGGGAGTGTCATTTATAAGGCTGATCAAAAGCTTTGAAAAAGGTGGAAAGGATTCACAAAGTTTGTTCCGTTTTTTGTAGCAGGGAAATGCAGAGCATTTACTAGCAATGGAGATATTGTGGAGCATAGGTTTTTTGGGGGCTGATCTGTTAGAGATGGATTAGGAAATTGGACAAGGGTTAATCACAAGGGTCCTGTGGTGTAGATCATAATCAAGGGCTGTGGATCAGCAGGGGAAGGCAAGGGTTGGCTTCAGAAAGCAAACTGCAAGCTGCAGGGTGGTGTGAGTCAGTGGCAAGGGCTCTGTTAGTAAGGCAGACACAGGATTGGTGATTAGGGAAACTTCTGTGGGGGCAGGAACCACTTGTATGTGGGGGAATTTGCCAGGTTTTTGGGTATCAGAGGGCGCAGGAGGTTAGAAGGAGGATAAATAAGGAGTTTTAAAATATCATATCATTATTATATACATACAGAACCACACACATTTCTAGTTTAGAGTTACTAAAAAGTGTTTTAGGTTATCTTCTCACTCAAAGCTAACTACGAAAAGGAAACTGCAGAGTGTTAGTAGATTGATAAGGGCCAGCTCACTGGGGTGTCAAGTATAGAGGCGCTGGTTAGTCTAGGTAGTTTTTGTCTCTAATATTTTTCAAGCAGAACCATCAAGTTCTAGGAACCTGTGGAAAGGCTCTTTGTGTTTCAGAAAACCTATTTTATTCCAAAACAGTCAATTAGAGGGAGGCACATTGTTGTATATAATAGTTATACAACCAACCATCATGGATTTAGTGCCCCCCCCCCATGAATTTTATTAATATACTGTTAGCTCATAATTAAATGAATCCTTATAGACTGCTTTACAGTTGAAATATTTAAGCTATGCTCAGATATAGATTATGTTAATTAGAGCCTTTGATAATAACTTCCACACAAAATTTATTTTACACTTTTAGCAGGAATCGCTAAATGCAGAATCCCCCCAAACTTCCAGCACTGTGGTATCAGATATCAACTCTGGAATTTAAATTTATTTTACACTTTTAGCAGGAATCGCTAAATGCAGAATCCCCCCAAACTTCCAGCACTGTGGTATCAGATATTTTATCTGATATTTAAAATCTGATATATAATTTAAAAAACAAAAAATGCAATAGATATCGGGGTAATAAGGAAGAAGACTCAAGAAGAGGTACTTGTTGTTATTCAAGATAAAATA
This sequence comes from Uromyces viciae-fabae, assembly GCA_000785685.1. NCBI lineage: Eukaryota > Fungi > Basidiomycota > Pucciniomycetes > Pucciniales > Pucciniaceae > Uromyces > Uromyces viciae-fabae. The sequence continues at coordinate 27,062 of JNCO01000535.1, read as the reverse complement.
TATACTTATGATTTTATTCCATATTTATTTATCATTCTAACCATAGTCAATACTATATAATACATACCACATACATCTTGTACATAGCCAATACTCCCATGCAGTGCTGTGGGAATATTTCACATTAAATCACACTATTTTTTTTCCCACAGTGGATCACTTCTTTTTTTTCCCATGACCTCACTGACAGGATTCTAGACCTGGAAGGAGTTAAGAATGTTCTCTATACTTCTATTCCTCATCTATAAAAGGAGCCCTCTACTAAGTTTTTTCCCCCATCTAATCTAATCCAAGCTATCTGATCACCACATAAATTATCAGAAAATATTTTGTCATCCAAATATCCAAGTGTAAATGGACATTCCCCAAAATAATAAATACTAAATAATAATACTTACATACATACCTTACAAAGAAATAAATACTTAAACATTCATTGAACCTTCAGTGTGTAGCCATTGCTCACATTCTTCCCATTTCTTAAAAGAGCCACAGAGGACTTGACTCATATCCCCTGCTCCCACAGCTACCCTGCTGCCTTGTCAATTTTCTTTCCTCAAACAAATCTGAGTGCTAGAAACATTATCTTAAAATTCTAAACTTTTTACCATCACCAGGTGTAGCTTTGCTCCCTGTCATTCCCCATACATTAATCTTCAAAGACTTTCTTGTCACCCCAGGAAGGCAGAGTCTTCACTCCATCATACTTTCCTAAATTCTGCTATCAGGGTTAAAATCAACTTTAGCCTCTTTTAGAGTCTCACACCGGGGAGTATGCGGGAGTAAAAGGGGAATCAGTGGAAGTGGTGGATTTTGGAGTTGTAAATAGGGGGAGGGGGGGTATAGCATACACTTTAATATAGAACATCTCACATTTAAAATTACAGAGTTAGGAACATTATCTTTTATATTCAGGTTTTTACTCATCAATTCTCTTAGGGAGAGTAAATGCGGAAGCGCTAGGAGATAGAAAAGGGCCAATTCCTTGGGGTTTCTAGTCTGAAGGCATAGTTTATTCATAGTTTCTTGTTATATTAGTCTCAAGAAGTAGAACCATTGAGTTCAGGAACCTGCAGAGAAGAATATTTGTGTATGGACACAGTTTTTCTTACCACAATGGTGTCTGTTTAAAAATGATGGTACCAGAGGCTGATTTGAGTGTTAATTAGGATGGGTGGCAGCTATAAGATTGTTCAAATGAAAAATCAGAATTTTGAATGGCCACCAAATGTTTGCACAAAGTAAATTTAAGACTTGGGTGGCCCTATGACAAAAATCACCCCATCAGGGTGCTCCTGCTTTCTCATGATTGTTGTTCAGTAATCAGGATTCAAAGTGCTTTCTCCATTGAAAAAAAACCCATTCATGTGCAAGTATTAATTTTTATTTTGGAAACACTGAGGCACAGACAGGTAAATCAAAAACAAAAAAAAAACAAAAAAAAAAAATAAGCCAGATATCAGAAAGCCAAATACTGAGCCATCCAAAGCCTGGCAAATTTTAGGAAGCACAGCAGCTCATTGACCTGCAGGCCCCCGCCAACTAAAAAACCCAAAATTTTATTAACCCCCCCCCCCCCTTTTTTTTGCATAAACATAAAAATAATAAAATATAAATGCAAGAAAAAAGTAATTAATGTTGAAGTTTGAGCTCTATAATACCATATGTGAATCCAGCTTTATTCTTCCTTCCTTTACATTTAAATAAAATCACAAGTTAAATCAATTTAAATTCATTTAAAATAAATTAAATAATGAAAATAAGTAATGACCTATAGTTTTAGTGCTAGTAGTTGAGTATTTGTTGGATATTTATGACTTCAACTTAAATATTCTAGTTTACCAGATCTATTCTATTACTATCTATAAATAACTATTACTAAAACTTAATACAACTTACTAAAACTATTTACTATTCTCTCTACTCTACTAACTCAATAACTAATGTTACTTCTCCATTAGTTATTAACTCTATTAAACTATTCTTAGCTGATGTCACTTCTCCTTCAGTTATTAGCTCAAAACTACTACTCTATAACTGTTGTTACTACTCCTGCATTTATTACTACTACTATTCTATCTTCTTCTACTACTTCTTCTTTTACTTAACTACTTTATTATCTTTCTTCTTCTTATCTGCTTTTAAACTTTCTAAATTTATATCTTTATTTTATTTAAAAACTATTCTTTATTTTTTGTATTTATTTTGATTATGTAAGCAGGACCTATAAGTAGGCCTGCTTCCCCATTGAAATAAATCCATCGAGTTCAACTCTTTCTAAATCTTTTTCTCAAACCATTTTAAACCAGTTAGCCCAGCTAGGTAGAGCATTCAGCTTTTACCTTAAATTTCAGCCCTCTTAAATTTATCAGTATTAATAACAGAGTAGTCTGGCTTATATTTTTAAGAATAATTAATATTACAGCTTACTATAAAACATTGCCAATAATTCAATAATTAAATAATAATTTAAACCAAGAATTTTTATCCTATAATTTAGGAAAAATTATTATTATTTAAATAAATATATAAATTTAAATCTAAATAATTGTATTATTTAAATAAAGAATCTGTTTTGTTTTTTATAAATTGTTTATGAATATTTTATGCATTATTTTTTTCAACCACAAGTGTGGTGATTTGTAGTAGAATATAAATAGTTGCTTCATCTAAAGAAATAAAATCATTAGTTCATTTAAATCTTTTTTCTTCAGCCACTTCTAAGTCTAAATCCAATCAGTTATGCTTCAGGCTCAGCTACAAAAGCTAAATATCCCTTCATGCCCAGTTAGCTAAGTCATTAGAGCTTTTGGCTAATCACCATTCAAAATTTCTTCAATTAATTAATATCACTGAACAGTGTAGCAGATAAACAAGTCATGTTTGTGAGTTTGAGGTTCAGCTTGAGGCACAGGCTCCCAAAACCTGAGATATAGGGTTGTACTGAACTCACAGCTACAAGGATTTAGGCAAGAAAGATCCTCAATCCACTTGTGCTTTTTTGTCCCAAATACTGACTACCTTGAGAAGCATACTGCAAGGCTTTTTGGGGTAATCTAGGTGCTAAAAAAACCCACTACACAGGGGGTTTAGCACTGAAAGTGTGCTAGTGAGTAAAATGACATGAGGTGGCCTTAATCTTTACTTCAGTTTAATTTGGTCTTGATGAATATCATTTCCTGTTCATCTTATTTGTTTAATAAAGATTAAATTCTTCACTAATCAAAATTTCATCCAAAACAACAAGTTCAAAAAAAAAAAAATATATTATTTAAAACATGAGTATAATTCACTTTTATAAATCATGTCTGACTTTCAAATACATTATTATTGATGAGAAAACATAAGGCAAGAAGAAAAAAGAAAAAAAAAAAAATTGAGATTCAGAAGAGATGAAGATGAAGAACAAAAAATAAAATTATTGAGGTGGTTGTTGATGATGATGTTGATTATGAAGAAGGTAATGGGGATGTTGATGATGATTTGGATGGATGTGATTATCATGGGAAAGGTGATGTCCGTGATGAATCTGATGATTAGGATGGATGTGACGAACAAGGGGTTGAGGGAGATATCCAGATGGGTTGCGATGTTGTTGCAAATGTTGATTTTGTTGTTGTAATTGTTGGTGCTGTTGTAATTGCTGATGTTGTAATTGTTGTTGTTGTAATTGCTGTTGTTGTAATAGCTGTTGTTGTAATAACTGCTGTTGGATTAGTTGCTGCTGTTGTTGCTCATGATGATTTGGAGGTTGATCATCATTTCCTTGTTCATCACCAGATGCAGAAGATGAGTCTTGAGATCCTTCTGGATTCGGGGGTCTTTGCGGTAACGGTTCTGCTCTAGGTTTCCCGTTTTCATCAACCAAACCTTTTATTATTTTATTACAAAAATAAAAAAAATCAGCTTAATGAACTAATTATTAGATAAAAAGTATTCAATGAATGAAAGAAAAAACCTTACAGTTAAAAACATGGTCAAAGTAATCTTGTAGTTCATCCGCTTGAACATATACATACGATTCCGTTTCTAATAAATAGCAAAAAGTGATGAATAAGTTAAATTCAAGATCGATCAAATAAAAAGAGCAAGGGCAAACACACCATTATAAACCCTAGCATTGTCAAACATTAAATAAACATCATCTTTAAATTGTTTTAAAGATTTATATTTAGAACTAATATTCCTTGAGATTTGTTTCATTGAAATTGGTTTCTTGATAATTTGATAATAATCTAAAAATTCTTTTCTATTAACTAAATCTAAGAATAAATTGATTCTTCTTTCTCCCGATTCGGGTGAAATTGGCTTCATTAATGCTTCATAACATTCTTTCATGATCTTTTTAATAATGTTTATATTGGAACCATCCGGTTGATTTCCATTATTTTCTTCTGCATTATTTCTCCTCTTTTTGTTTTGAATAGTTGACTTTTTTTTTTGTATTTCATAAACAATTTTGGGAAAGTAAAAGTATTATCAAATGTTAATGAAAAAAGCCGACCTTCAAATCGAATGAATTCGGTTTAAAATGTATCAATATGAAGTAAAATTCATGTACCTTTCGAGTTCCATGTTCGTCTTCCCCATCGACAGAATCATCGATACCCAAATGAGTGTTAGCGCTATTAGAATTAGCGATACGTTTGCGCTTACGATTGGGTTCAGGAGATTGATTAGAAGTTGAATTGGCTCTCAAAAGTTTGTTGCCTCTACTCGATCTTCCTGCACCAACAAAATCTTCATCCTCTTCGCCTTCATCTGTTTCCATTTCTTGTGGGTCTTCATCTCCGCGCTTTCTGAATTTGTTGGCCATCCTCACAGCCCTTCTTCCTCGCTTTTTCGCTATTACTTCTGTTAAATCTTCTTCATTGTTTTTTTTTTTTTTTTTTTTTTTTTTTTGCACCCATCATCATAAAAATAAATAAATAAAAACAATCAACTAATCGCCTTTGATAATAGTAAAGTGTAGAACGCAATTGGATTTCGTTTCTTTTTTTTAAGAATATGGTAAACAAAACTTACCATCATCATAATGAACCGCATTTCGATTTCGAGCTTTCCTGCCTCCACCTTCACCTTCCTCCTCCTCAGGGTTAGGAGTAAACACAGCCGGAGCTATCTCTTTAGAATAAACATCGGGTAATTCTTCGACTGTCATTAGCCTCTCTGGTAAAGGTTTACCAGCCTGACCTTCAGGAGTTTGTTTCCAAAATTCGATCGACTCCAAGGTTCGTTCTTTATCCATTTGATTAAATATAATGAATTCTTCGTCTGATCTTTTTAACATTTCATTTAATTCTTCATCACCTAATTCATTATCACCTTCTTCCTCATTATCTTCATCTTCTAAAAGTTCTCTTAGGAACATTTCTCTTTCTTCTGCTGAAGATTTATGATCAAATCTACCAGCTTGAATTACTTTTTTATCCATGTCTAATTTAAATTGAGCTTTGGACATAATATGCTCTTCGACTGATTTAGAAGTAATTAATCTTAAAACTCTAACTTCTTTCTTTTGTCCAATTCGATGAGCTCGATCTTGAGCTTGTAAATCTTGATGTGGATTCCAATCTGAATCGAAAATTATTACAGTATCCGCGGTTTGTAGGTTCAACCCCAACCCTCCGGCTCGAGTAGATAAAATGAATAAATTGATTCCACAATCAGGATGATTGAATGTCTTTAATAATTCAGCTCGCTCTTCTGGTTTGGTCATACCATCTAGTCGTAGGTTCTTGATCCCTCGATAAGCGCAATAATCTTGAAAAATGTCCATCACTGCGGTCATTTGGAAAAACATCAATACCTTTTTTTTTTTCGAACAAGGAGAAGAAAAGTCGCAATTAGTCTTTCGCCCTCGTCAAAGCCATAAAAATCTTATAAAACCCTAAAGATGCTAACTCGATGACCAGTTCGGAAAAGCTTGGGCAAAACCCTATCCAGTAATTCGAATTTTCCAGCAGCTCTCCAAAGAGTATCGTTAGTAGGTTTATGAGGACCATTAATAGTACGTTCGACTTCCTCAAAAGTGAAAGGATGATTACAAATTTTTTTAAGTTGCATGATCATATTTTGTAAACCTCTCATAATTCCACCAGTAGAACCAGTTTGACCCTTTCCTGAAGCATTATCGACATCAGTCCAAATGACCTTGTGTACTTTTAGCATAGTCGTTAATTTAAGTTGTAATCCAGACATTTTACATTTGATCACTCTTTCAACTTTATCTGGTAATTCGCTTTCCACATCTTTTTTTAACCTTCGTAATAAAAACGGTCTTAATACTTTGTGTAATCTTCGAATTACCAAAATTGCTTCTTCTTCATTTAGTTCAATTTTATCTTGACCTCCTGTATTCGCAAATGGAGTATTGAACCATTCATCAAACGATTTAACTGAATTAAAAACTTTGGGTAATACAAAGTTTAACAATGCCCACAATTCTGGTAAATTGTTCTGTAGTGGTGTGCCCGTTAAGATTAATCGATATCGCGAAACATAGTGAGTGGTTAAAGTTAATGAGAGCTTTGATTGCGCGTTTTTCATTCGATGGCCCCTATTGTTTTCAAAGAAGTAATTTTTATTTATTTATTTTTAGTTTCAGTCTAATAATAATTATGAAAAAAAAAAAAAAAAAAAAAAACGAGTATGACATACTCATCAATGATCATATGTATCCATTTGATCTTGGACAAAGCCGGACGATCTTTAATAATATATTCATAGGTAGTCAATAGAACTTCAAATTGACCCATACGAATTTGGACTTGAAGTTGTTTTCGAACGTTGGGTGAACCCTTGTAGACTATAACTTTTACGGTTGGAGCCCATTTTTCAAACTCTAGAGCCCAATTTGGTAAAGTTGATAATGGCACGATTACCAGATATGGACCAGGTTGTTTCTTGTTTTCCATTAACCAAGTAATTAATGAAATGGTTTGTATCGTCTTTCCTAAACCCTGTTTTTAAAAAAAAAAATTCAAAGTACTTTTTTTTGTTTAGTTCTACTATTTTTTTTTTTTTTTTGATGGAGTGTTCATTAAACTTTACCATTTCATCAGCCAAGATTCCATTTAGACGATTGTTATAGAGGGAAACCATCCATTGTAGACCTTTAATTTGATATTCTTTTAATGTACCACCTGTTAAGAGTGAACTTTGTTTAGTAACTTGTTCTTTAATTGCATGAGCAACGTTATAATAATCAGCTTTTCCAGAATCTTGATTTGATTTATTATTATTATTAGAATTTTCTTGTTGTTGTTGTTGTTGTTGTTGTTTATCTTCGTCAAAGATTGGAGCAGCACCGAATGCAGTTTCATCTATTGATTTTGAATTAGATTGATCTACAACATCAATTTCACCATCTCTATGAATTGCGTCATTTTGTTGTTGTACTACAGCATGAGATAAAGATTCCAAATATTGATCTGTTTGCCTTAATAAATGTGTAATTCGAGTATCTTTTGCAGTGTCGATTAATTTTAGATAAGCTTCTTCATCATCTGCTCTAAGAGCTTTTAATCTTTCTTTACTTAATCTTTCAATTCTACGTTGTTCTTCTTTTTCAGCTTCTAAATGAAATTTGAGTATAGATTTACCTAATCTAGTTAAAATTTCATTTGATTCTTGATGAGCTTGTTTAAAGTTAATTGAGTGATTTTGAATTGATGCTATATGTTGTAAATGTTTTTGTTTTAATTTTTGTTCTCTATCTAATTTTTGTCTTCTTTCTATAGATTCAGTTAATCTAGCATCTCGTAGGAATAATTTTTTAGGTCTTTTAATTGCAGTTCTATCTATTATTAAATTTAATTTTGTAGCTTGATTAATTCCATTAATAATTTGATCTCTAATTTGTTTTTGATGATTTAATAATTTTAAAGATTTAATTTCAATTAAAGCTCTTAATTTTTGATTAGTTAAATTTGAGATTTGATTAGAAGATGATTGTTGATTAGATTGATCTTGTGATGTTGATAGTGATATAGAATTATTTTGTAAATTTGCATTGATTGATTCTAATTCAGTAATTCTAGATTGAATTCTAGTTTGAATGAGTTTTTCAGTTTCATTTTTTAAAGTGTATGGGTCTAAACCGATTGGAAGTAAGCTAGGTAATGACCAATTTCTAGATGAAAAATAATCAGGTTGATTTGAATTAGGATGATTTGATATTGAATTTCCAAGTTGATGAATTGGATGGATGAATGAGTTGTATTGATTATTATTATTATTATTATTATTATTATTTAATGAATCTTGGTTAGTTGATAAATTTCTAGATAGTTTTTTAGTTGCGATAATTTGATTTTTGATTTGGTTGAATTGATTTTTATCTACTTTTATTGAATTTAAATTTAAATTTGGTGAAATATTTTGGTTCATTTTTAGAAATAAAAAAAAATAAAAAATAAAAATAAAAAATTATAAAATATTAAATCCTTTCAGTTTGGTGTGACTAAGTAGTAACAGGGCTGTGACAGCTTTATAACTGTCCCACTGGGAATAAAAAAAAAATAAAAAATTAAATTTTTTAATTATAAAAATGGTTCAAATTAAAGAAGAAAATAATAATTCAGTACAAATTCAACCACCACAAATACAAAGAACTGGAGAAACTAAAAAAAATACAATTGATAGATTAGCTGCAGAATTAAAAGTTGCAAATATGGCTAAAATTTATGCAGAAAGAAAATTAATTCAACTTAAAGATCAATTCAATCAAAAAGAAAAAGTTAAATGTTTCTTTTTTATAAAAAAAAAAAAAAAAAGATTTAAATTGAAACTTTTGTTCTTTTTTATTTTATTTTAGTTGTATGAAATATCTTCTCAACAGTGCGATTCTAGTTGGGAAATTATTGCAGAATACAAGAATAAACTTTCAGCTCAAGATATAGTAAGCTTAATTTTTTTTTTTTTTTTTTTTTTTTTTTTTTCATTAAATCTTACAAATTTTATTCTTTATAAAATTTTAATCAAAAGGTAATCAAAAAATTAAAAGCTCAAGCTCAAGAATACCCACATTCTAATTCAAGTCTACTTAAATCTCATCAACAACTATCTGATATAATCGATTCAATACGTGAATGTTTTACTTGTCCATTATGTTATCAAAATTTAACTAAAGGTGTTGCTGTCAGTTTACGTTGTGGTCGTAAGTTTTTAAAAATTAATAACTAATATATATATATTAATAATAATGAATTCATTTGAATAGATACATTTTGTCAAACATGTATAGATACATGGGCCACAACTCAGACTGGAAAATTAGAATTAAATTCTACTCCTAATTCAAAAATTGTAATGGGTGGAGAAGAAGAGGGTAAAATGGTACAATGTCCTGAATGTAGAACTAATAGTACATCTAGAATTCGTCTTTATATGTTAGAAGAAGCTATTCGTTTACTGGATAGAGCTGAACGTCAACGTCAATCTACTATATTAGAAGAACAATCTCGTAGACTTGAACTTGAATCAATTGACCTTTCTAAACCTATTCCTCCGACTGATTATCTCTCTTAAACTTCTCTTCTCTTGGAACTATATTATATATTGTACTCTTTTTTTCTTTTTATTAAAATGTTTATTCTCAGATTACAAAACAAATAAAGATGGAAGAAATCCTCTTTTTTCTTTTTTTGGTGTAAGAAAAGTAAAATTTGAATTATTTGGAATCTATCTACTTGTATGATTATAATTATGTATAGTAACTATATTATCTCTATGAAAATGTAATTAATTTTTTTTTTAAAAAAAAAAAAAAAAAAAAAAAATTAACAAAAGCAAAACTTGAATTCAAGTCACAGAAACAAATCAAAAAAGAAAAGAAAAGTATATGTTGGGTATTTAGATACATGGAGCTCAAAAAAAGGGGACAAAAAGTAGGATATAAGAGTTTATATATATATATATATATATTGATAATGAATAAGTTTCCAGATAACATACAATTAATGAATCCACCAGGAAAAAAACAAAGAGAGAAAGAGAGAAATGTCGTGATTGTAGTCGTTGTTATCGTAGAAAAAAATTATTTAAAGCAATCTACCCCCCTTCCAAAAAAAAAAAAAAAAGAAAAACAAAAAAATTCCTGAATGAATGAATAAAGGCTCTTCTTCAACGACTATGGCCTTCTTTGTCTGTTTTTTTATTTGTTTTTTTTGGTTAAGAAAAAAAAGAAGAATAGTGTGGAAAGAGATGTGCTTATACAAAACAGATAATTGACTTGTTTTGCTTGTATTCAAACTTATCCTTCCATCCTTTCTAAAGAAAAAATATAAAAAAATGATAGGGGAAGGGAGAGAAGAAGATTAAAGAAACCAATAAGAGGGGGAATTTAGATGAGAGTAATAAAATTTTCAAGTAAAAGAAAGATAAGAGGGAGAGATAAAAGAATAGAAATCAAGAATCTTCCAAGCGATATTTCTGTAAGGGAGGAATAGGACGAGTGAAATCTCTTTCATGAATAGGAGAATGAGATCTTGAGTTAGAATTAGATGTACCACTCGAAAGAGGATCGCAAGAAGAATATGGAAGATCAAGATTTGAAGAAGAACAAGATGGAATATTGGTATTATTAAGATGAAGGTTTGAATGGAAATGTTGATGTTGATGATGAGGAGGAATAAGAAGTTGTCTAGAAGGTGAAGGAATTTTAGGTTCTAAAAATTCATCATCCGTCCAACCAGTTTCGAGCATCGTATGTAATTCATCTCCATTTAATGTCGTTCCTTCTATACTACTACTTGCATCATCTACTGGATATAATCCTACTGGTGGCCGACTCACTTCTACCAAGTCATAATTACCTATGTTCATTCCCCATCTATCATCTTCTGATGACACTACTGATACCATATCTCCATATTCGCTCCCTCCTGGGGTCGACATATGATATTGCTTTGTGTCAAAAGCTTTTGCAAAGTCTCTTTTTCTTCTTTCCTCTCGTTTAATTTTATTCAATCTGGACCTATATATTCATTGAAGAGAAAAGTTCATTCATTTAGAAATCCATCCTCAAATAAAACATGTCAATGAAGAAAAATATCACCTTTCCCAATCTTCCCATCTTCTATGAGGTATAAAATTGCTATCCAGTTGGGACATGGTGCCTGCATCATGACCTTGGCGTTTCCCTTCGCCCTCTACTTTTCTCGTTTCACCCCAGGAGAAATCATCAACTGTAAAACAATGAAATAAACCAATCATTAGTGATATATTCAAATAAAATTAAATCGTAACATCAACTTACAATGCCAAAAAGCGTATATAGGTAAAACGAAATTCCAAACGGGTAAAGCGATGAGGTATATAATCATCCAAAAGACATAAGAAACCTTTCTAGAAGTTGCCAAGATGAGGAGAGCGGGTAAACCAAGGATAGCAGCAAGGAGAATTAAAGGGATAGCATCGGCGAAGTTTTTGGGAGGATGAATGATGGATTGAATTATCAGAGAGTAAGTGAGAGCAATAGCTATAGGTAAAACAATAGTACCGAGGAGTTCCATAAAGACAACAAATTGCATTGAAAAACAAAAGGTACCACAAAGATTAGGTACTTTAACTAATTCCATTAAATTATGAATGGTCGAATTAATCCATCTTCTTCTTTGTGAAACTAAGACTGCAAATTCATCGGGTACAATAGTTCTACATTTCGCTTGCGGACAAAACATCATTTTACGAGCTGGGAATGTACGTATCATTAAAGTAGTCAAAAATCTATCTTCTCCTAACAATAATAAATTTTTTTGATGTAGAGTGGTAACAATTGATTGACTATATTCTCTACAAATTTCAGGTTGCGCTAGGATAGGTACCCAATCTCCATCGTTCATCCTTCTTGCTTTCAATCGATACATTGAGAAACATCCCGGTAAGCAAGTCACACCACCGAAAACAGATTCAAAAGCTTTGGCTAAATGATGAGAGATATAATATTCAAAAACTTGAATGGTGGTAACCCAACTTTGACGTTTATTGGATATTCTAGTTTCACCACAAACGCCCATAATTAGTGGATCATGATGCATGCAGTTGACTAAATGTGAAATTGAATCTTTCATCACCGTAGTGTCAGCATCTACCATTAGAACTACTTCAAAAAAGTCAGGTGTGACTCCCATTAATCCTTGAATTTTCCTAAATAAATCATAATCTAATGGTGACATTCTGTCGTTGTACGTCACTCTCGAAAAAAAATTCATCAAGATCATTTGTGAATCGCGTTTTCCACGATTTCCCGGTTTCTTCTCTGCTTGACCTTCTTCTACTGTTCCACACTTGACTACTACAATCATTGGAGTACGGCGTCCTTCAACTTGAGCTTATTTTTTCAAAGAGAAAGAAAAGAAAAAAAAAGCATCAAATCACATAAACTTTTGAATCATAATTAATCCAGTAGATGAGACTAACTATAATGGCCAGCATAAACCATAGCACGATTGTGTTCTTTAGGGCCAGCAGCAACAGCCTTATAGCTCATGGGAATTGGATCACCGAAAAGAGGATCGGCATTCAAAAGTCCAACACAAACGTCGGGAGTTGAAACTTTTTCACCATGACCAGTGATCATTCCATCACAAACAACAAATAATAATTTTCTTGCATCGGAATAATCCGCATTTGAAATACTATCTAATGTTTTTTTTATACCTTCTGCTCCTTCTGAATAACAAGTTACTAAACATACACAAAATAATTCGGCTCCAATTGCCGCCATGCTTATTAATCCTTGTGAGTCAATAGGTTTAGGTTTTTTGGGTATTCGTGTTCCAATGGAATTAGGATCAAGTAGAGTAGATTTTTCCGTATTTGCACTTGTTAATTTTTGGAAATAAGGTGATTTTTGATTTGATTTTGTATTATTACCAGCCCAGGGGGCGGCTCCATTTTTATTGGTAATGCTAATGTTTGCACCCTCTGGTAAGACAGCAGGACTGATGACTTTTCTACGTAGGTTCCTAGGAGGTCGAATTAAGCGATCACTTAGGAACCAACTGAAGAAGATAGCCATGAAGAATCTAACCAGAACGACACCTAGGATGACGATCAATGAGACGTATAAGAAGAGTTGAGAAATAAAACAGCCTGGTGTGATCTTATCAATTTCGCCAGCTTTAAATCGTGAAGTGAGACAGGGAATAGCAGACTGAAGTTCAGTTTTGTAGGAAAACAATCTAGTAGCGTCCTTTCCTAAAGAAGATGTATTGGATTGAAGGACATGACGAATGGTTTGATCAACTAAATCTTCTTGAGCTGATTGAGTTGATGCGAGGTAGGGCCTTAAATTGAGAACGATTCCATTGATGACAAAATAACCGTCTAGGTTGGCAACTTGATCCCATGTATAGCCTATATGAACACTTTGATTCTCAAGTCGAAGTGAATCTAAGGTAGAATGATGCAGTGATGGTAAAGCACAAACTGATGTGTTTGATATTGGATTGAAGCACAAGTTGGAGCGAGTAAAAGGAGAATTTTGAAAGTCGTTACAAGAAGAATGAAATTGAAAGTTGGATCGGTCGAATAATGAACTAATATCAAGACCAGGATGAGAGTGTGAGAGAGAATTTAGATTGAGTGAGCCAATGGTAGTTGAAGATCTTGAGGTATTGAAGGCCCAACCTTGAATGCCTAGTACGGATTGTGAGTTTAAATAGGGTATCATGAGACCAGGGGTATTACTTTCTACCTCTGGACATAGGGCACGGTTCATACCAACCGTAACAAAAGCGGTGAAGAGAGCGGCGACAAGAGCAATTGAGCATAGTGCTATTTTTTCTCTCCAGGCTTGCTGAGCAGGAGGATCAGATATTCCGATAGCTTTCAAGAAGAATGAAGGAAAGGGTAAAGTGATGAGGAGGACGTAAAGTGGCCAGGGTGAAAAGTAACTCTGAGATTGAACATGAAGATGATTAGATGTAGTGAATGCGTTTGAGTCAGCTGATGCGGGGTTGATAAGTGGTACAGGTTTAACATGTCGTTCGGGACGAGTGAGAGTTTTACCACGAGTGAGTGTTCTATTAGGACGAACAGAGGTAGAATGGTGTAGTTGAATTGAAGGTGATGAAGATGATGAAGCCGTAGTATCAGTTGTTGTTTTTGCTGTTGCTCTTGTTGTTGGGATGGTCATTTGGTGGTTTTTGTTGAAATTCCCTTTTTTTTTTTTAATTTAATTTTTAATTAAATATTTACGTTGGGATGGTCATTTGGTGGTTTTTGTTGAAATTCCCTTTTTTTTTTTTAATTTAATTTTTAATTAAATATTTACCCCTGGCATCTGAAATTGAAAGGACACCCCTTTGTTAGTATTTTGATCATTGTCTCTTGTTTGGCACATTCCCTTCATTTGAAGTTCAGATTTGGACGTTAAGGAGTTCTTTACCAAACCCATTCCAACCTCAGAACATCTGCAAATCACCATTAAGCATTGAATTTATTATTTTATGTAGTGTCAAAAAACTGACACCAGTAGTACATATACATTTAACTCTGATCATTTAATTTTAGCATCCACCATGCATGGACTTATCAGCAAAAATAAATAAATAAAATAAAAACTAATGATGACTAAAATTAAACTTGAACTTTTAGCTTGGATTCAATTTCTGTGATAAATTCCTAACAAGAAGGAAACTCCAATTCCCACATAATTATCAAATGTGACTTGAATGCTGCAACCAATAGATTAAATTAGAATTAATTTATTAAAAATCAGGATGCTATCATGAACACTTTGTAAAAAAAATTAAGTATGAGCAATAAACTTTTTTCTGGATGTATATGGAAACACTCAAAAAAGACATAATCATGAAACCAAATCCAGTCTGTTTCTTGACTTTATTTTCTTATTTTTTATTGCTTCATCATTTTAGTAAATGGATTTATTTTTTTCTAGGATTATGATTTAGTTGAGAAACTCATGTCTTTTATGTGAGATGGAGCACAGGAAAATCTGATGAAGAAGTCAATGTGGGTGAAATAGTATGAATCATATCTTTCAAAAGGTTCCTTTCCAATATCCTTCAAATTTTTGGGACTTGAATTTCTAATTCTAGATTTTTCAAACATCATTGGTTAAATGCAAAGCTAGGTATTTAGTTTCTGATGGATTTATGACACTCGTATATTTCCTATCTAAAATTATCTTGAATCAAATTTATTTTATGAAAATCATTTATATTTGATTTATGCTATCCTGAATGACTTTGTTATCCTGAATGTCTTGTCATTTTGAATGACTGTGTTATTGTTTTGAATGATAAAAGTTCTTTTGCCTTTTGAACCAAAAAAAAATTCATGAAAATTATTATACCCTGCAAGTTCCTCTTGGTTTTAATTTTTATATTTTATTAATCATTATTTAAATCTATATCAAGTAAATCAAAGGGAGTTTGTTTGAAAATCAATAGGTGTTTTGACCTTCAAAAAATTATCCGTTGAGACTAGTTGAGCCAATAATTAATTAATTTAGTCTCTGCTTGATGTATTCTTTTCTTCTTATTTAAATTTTTTCTTTTATTTTCTTGATGATGTGTAAGAGGATGTTTGAAAACTTCTGCATTGGCCCATCTAATGATAGGGCAAGATATTATAGCAATAAAACCTGACACACCAAAAGCAAAGTGAATTTACTAAAATGTAGTATTTTTGAATCCTGTTATGCTAAAGCTTTCCAAATTCAACACTTGGCAATATCAAAATAAAGTTTGCATATTCAAATATCCCCAAAGCCTTTTCCAATAAAAGAGCTTCTCTGCACAACTGAAAATATGCTTCATTAATATTTGACTGAGGTGACTGTATACCATTTAATCTAGCAGCTTCCCTGATAAAATATTTATCAAAGGGGCCCCCCCCCCCCCCCTTGAAGTGTATTAAATCAGGTGATCTCAACCAATTTTAAATTCATTAAATGCATCCTTGATTAACTGGGATAAGTGAAACCCATTCAAATATTCTTAAAAGGGGAAACAATAGAACATCTGTAAGCCTCAATCAATTTGATCTAGCATTCAGTATGATAAATTAGCATTAAGGGAAATAGGAAACACAGGGGTGAAAAACAAACATCAGGGGGTTTTAAATTTTGAACACATGTTATACTATCCTCTTTTTTTTCTTTTTATTTCTCTTAATCACTTCTGAAACTTTCTTTCTTCATTTTCATTCATTGAAATTTCTTTCATCCTCCCTTCTCAAATTTCCAAGAGTTTGACCCATTTCTTACCTCTTTCAAGATCTTCTCATGGTTTTTTTTTTTATGTTTTATTACATAAATGTATTTTTATTTATTTAGGGGATCATTGTTTGCACCACCCAAAACCTGTTGCGCACTGTCTTTGTAAAATTTAAGCAACTAAAGATTTTTATTTCCATTAGTTTTAAAATCAATCTTCATTTTATTTACAATTATTTATTCTTTTTTAATAAAAATAAAAATAAAAATGATGAAAAATATAATGAAAATAGTTTTTACCTAAAGGCAGCTAATTTAGATGTCCTTTAAACTATTTTAATAAGATTGATTTTTTACTTAAAATATAAAATAATTAATTTAATTATTTTATTTTATTTATTTTTATTGATAATATAAATTTTAAATATTTAATTGATATTTAAATAATAATAATAATTATAATGATATTTTTAATATTTTAATTAATTTATTTAATAATGATAATTCTTTTTTGAAAACTTTTAAAGTGAAAATTATTCTTGATTAATATTTTTGACTCGGTTGATTGTTGATCTTCAATCGATTCAAAAAATCTAATCAAAACAAAATGTTTTTCAACAAATTTAAAAAGAATAACATGTTTTCAGCTTCATCGTTGAAAACATTTCAGATTTGTTTTTAAGTTTTTTAAAAAAAAAATATCATTAATAAATTAATGTTTTGATCGTGAAATAAGTTTTTTCATAAAAACCTTATTTCACTTCTTCATTAAAATTATAATTATTTTTAATTTTTATTTAATAATTTTGAATTATAAAATTATAAATTTACCTTAAATCTTTTGAAATATTTATTTTAAATATTTCTATTCGATTTAAATTTTTTAATATTTTTCTTTTCATTTTTATCTGATAGAAAAAATATTATTTTTTTATTAATTTTTTTTTTTTATTTAAAAATTAAAAATTGAGATTTAATTAATATTAATATGTGTATTTTAATTTTAAATATTTTTAATTTTTTGTTTTGTTTTTAAATTTTATTTTAAAATTTAAAAACACTTACTATTTTTATTTTCAATATTTTGTTTTCTTTTATTATCAATAATATTTTGACAGTCTTTTGATGTCAGGAGGCCGTTGAGTGTCTTTTGATTTTTTTAAATATTATTTAAAAATACTTCTAGGTGTCCTAAAGGTAACAAACTTTTTTTCCCAGCATCCTGAACCACCCTACTTCATCCTCTTAGATTTTTAGCTCCAAAAGAAAATTTTAATTACTCCATATCTAGGGAGTACACAAAATCAAATAAAAAATAAAAAATAAAACAATGGTTAATGCAGGAAATATGGCCTAAAACTTTTATCACATGTATTTCAACCTTTTTGGAATATGGCATAATTTTTTTTTTTGATTTTTTCTTTTTTTTTCTTTTTCTTTTTCTTCTTCCTTTCCCTTTTTCTTCTTCTTCATTTTCTTGTTTTTTTTTTTTGCTTTTCTAACTTCTTCTTTTTTTCTTCCTTTTTTTCTTCTTTTTTTTCTCCTTTTTTTTTTTGGTTCTTTCCGGGAGTCGCAGACGGGAGGAAGGCAAGGTCCATCTCCCAGCTAGATGCGGCTGTGGCCCATGAGAGAGGAAGGAAAGGAAGCTATATGCTAGAAAACCCTCTTGGTGTTACCCGTGCGGATGGCGGTAAAGTAATACGCCATACGGCGTGGAGGTTTGGCCGGTACTCAGACCTATGTGGCCATGACTAGCCGTGAGCTTCCTCCTTTGAGTGCTGTTGTCTTTCTCCCCAGACTCTCATCCCGCTTAGCTGTGTTGAGCTCCGTACAACCAAGTGATTCGTTGCATTTTTTCAAGCATAGAGCAGTTTATAGTTCTTTCGATTAAAAAAAAAAAAAAAAAAAAAAAACGCATAGAATAGTACATTAGAATTAACACATAGAATTGTACATTAGAATTATCAAAAAAAAAAAAAAAAAGAGAAGCCTAGTTGGATCAAATTGCAAAAACGGTAGCAAGATGAACCAGGAAGGTAGACAGATGAACAAGATGGCCCAGATAGTCAATAATAGGTTAACCAATAATGAGATCGATATCTCAGGGTTGTCGTCGCCAATTAATATTTCCGCGGAGGATAACAGGTCTTTTGAGGAAATAGAGGCGGCAGCGGCAGCAACGGCTCTGACTGCAATAGGTGGAAGGGTGAACCTCACGGCTACGCTGGCAGGTTCGTTGACACAGAATAGGAACACAGGTGAGAAAAAAAAAAAAAAAAAGATGATGAGTAAAAGTAATATAGAGAAAGAATTTTCCACTGTCGACAAGTAGCGTAATACCTCCATGAGAAGGAGAGGGATGATTTACCCTACAAGTAGATACCAAAATTCCAACCTCATATTGAGAGGGCAACAGAAAGGAGTCCTACGACGGATCCTAGAATCCTCCATTCTAAAGGGAGGGAGAGGCTATAGAGGGATATATTCTATAATATACCACATAAAGGAAGAGAATGATTTATGCTATATATCAGCAATTGAACCTGCCTCAATATAGAGGCAAAAAAAAAAAAAAAAAAAGGAAATGAAATGAAATGAAATGAACGAACTAAGTAAAATAGAATGAATATTTCCAAAACTGACGGAGGTAACACCGTTGTTTTTGGTTGTGATAGGAATAATTCCAAACGAAGGCTTGAATTTTCATACTCCCTACGGAGCTACCCAGGTCAGCGCAATGGTAGCAAATCAGGAAGTAATAGCGGAGAATCAAGCGGCCAGGTTGGTTGCACAGGTGGAACCAATAGTAAATGGATTAGACAAAACTAGAGAGATGCTAGCAAAACAATTAGTAAAGGCAATAACATTTGATGGGAAAGAAGAATATAATATTATTTGAAAGGAGTTGATACAAATAGACACAAAATTAGTAGGTGGAGAGGTAGTTTTGGAAGCAAGAGAAAAGAAGTAGAATAAGGAGGTAGAGAGAATAGTAGCTGGGGAGGAGGAAGCAGGAGTGATAAATACCCCGGGAGTGATAAGAGAAGGGAAATTTAATATAAAAAGGGGACAAGTGAATCAGCACAATCACATCGGTTTACCACCATTTTTCACCAACAACATTAGGGAAGGAAAGGGGATCATACCTTTGACTATATTCAATTGGAAGTGGAAGGAGCAGGTGGCAAATTACAAAGCATTGAAGAAGACCAAGACAGAGACATCTTCCTCAGGCGAGAAGAGATATACAGGTTTCCCGGTTATGGAAGAGTGGACTCGTTCATACGCTCAGTGGACTAGGAATTTTGATGCGTACATAGATGCCATGAAAGAGGTATACAAGATGCCACAATTTGTGGAACTACTCAAATTACATAAGAGGAATGCCAATCGAATCATGGTACAGGACGGCTTTTGCGCTGGTTTCCGGTATGATTTGACCATCAGAAATAACACCCTTTTGCATAGGCTGGACAAGGATATATGCTGTATATTAAGCAACAGACCAGATAACAGATATGTGATCTGATGGGAAAGAGGAATATAAGAGTAATTAGGAGGTAGAATAAGCAAGGGAAAGAAAGAGGGGGAAGAAAAGACGGAAATAGCGAGGGAAAGTTTTGAATGGATTTACTTACTTTTGTTGTGCTTGTTATGTTTTATTTCATCGCATGCAATGAATAAGGATGAATGAAAAGATGATACCTAAAAATGAGAGAGGTAGAACAGACAAGAAGGGAAGAACCGGAACGGAATCTGAGCTGGACAATACATTACGTAGGCAGGTTGGGGAAGAGTCCGGAGGAACAACCCAACAGATAGGGAAGAGAGAGAGTGGAGAAGAAAAGAGAAACTAACGGAAGCGGACTTGTGGAGGAAGTATGGCCAAAGGTGATCACTTGTGAAATGAACTTGGTTGAATGGAGGGATGCTTTAGAGAAGGCCGGTTTAATGGTTGAGTTTGGAGACGTTCTGAAAGGTTTTGAGATTAGTTTTGACCAAGGCATACTAGAGCATCGTTTGGGAAATTTAAGATGTTTTACCCCACCAAACCACAAGTCTGCCCTGCTAGCAAGAGATGAGATAGAAGAGAACTTAAGAAAGGAAGTGAAAGCAAGATGGATTTTTGGGCCTTTTCGCCACATAGAGGTGGCAACACGATTCAAGTTTTTCCGGTCTAGTCCATTGGGAGCTGTGGTGAAAGGGGATGGGTCAACAAGATCCATAAACAACCTTTCTTTCCCCCATGATGACCCACAGATGCCTTTGGTTAATTCCTTTGTTGATGCAAAGGATTTTGGGATGATGAGGGATGATTTTTCCACTGTATCTAAGTTTTTTAGGAAGCTGCAGAGACTGGTTTTGTTAGCCTTGTTCAACTGGGAAAAGGCCTATAGACAGATACCAACCAAACAAGATCAGTGGAAGTACTTGATGGTGAGCGATTTCGATGGCAGTTTATATTTGGACACAAGGATATCATTTGGAGGGGTAGCCGGTTGTGGTTCATTTGGGAGACCGCCAGACGCATGGAAGAGGATCATGCTAGCAGAATTTGGCCTGGTACACATATTTAGATGGGTTGATGACAACCTTTTTATAAAGAACCTAGAGTCGGAAACAAAAATGGAAGAGATAGTAGAGAGATCAATGAAATTGGGGGTAAAGACAAATGGAAAGAAATTTTCACCTTTCCAAGCATCACAGAAGTTTGTTGGGTTTTTGTGGAATGGTTTGGAACTCACAGTGACGTTACCACAAGAGAAGCTAGAGAAGTGGATCATTCAGATTGAAGTTTTTCTGGAGGCCAACACAAAGTCGTTGTTCAACCAAGTGGTGGTCTTGGCAGGTAGATTGAACCACGTGGCACCACTGTTGCCACAATTGAAATGCTATTTAAGGAGCCTATGCCGCTGGCTATGCAGCTGGAGGAACAAATCAGCTATCCAAGCAACTCCAACAGATGTCAGGGAGGATTTGACGTAGTGGAGAGACACTTTGACTATTTATGGCAACACCAAACTGATCCCGTTCATCGACCAGATTGACGTAGGATGGGTTGGAGATGCATCAACTGATTTTGGCATAGGGATATTGTTGGAATTTCATTGTTCAACTCCTCAATTTTTTATGCCTCTCTATTTAAAAAATTAATTTATGCTATGAATAAAAATTCCTTTATATTTTTGATTTTTATTTTAAAAATTATTACATTATTATTTTGTAAAATAGTTTAAAATAAATCTGAGAATTATCTTACAAGTAGTCTGATCATACACCCTTAGAATAAGCTTGTAGCCATAAAAATTATTACATTATTATTTTTTAAAATAGTTTAAAATAAATCTGAGAATTATCTTACAAGTAGTCTGATCATACACCCTTAGAATAAGCTTGTAGCCATGAGCCCTGTCTTTTAAATCACTGTGTGTTTTTCTTATCTCTACGTATTATTTCTTCTTTTATTTTATTTTTATTCTATTTAGAATTAATTTGATGGGATTAACGACCCCAGAAATTTGTGAATTACTTCCTGTTTTTTGTCTAGCTTATCTGCATGTGTTATCAGTCTGCTCTATCATTTGCTTGTCTAGTATTCTCTTAATTCTTTTTTATTATTATTTCATTTTATTATTTAGGCCCCCTCTGGATCTTGAGTGGGGGGCTCTCTAGTTGTTAGGTTTCAGAACCACATTTCTTATTTTTCTCATAAATAGTCCGAGTTTCTAAGAAATAAAAATTCTTCATTGGCTCTTTTCATTCATTTTCCGTGAGCCTTTCCTAGAGCTCAAACTCCTTGAATCCCTCTAGTCCCATTCTCAATCTCATTAAAATTAGTTATCAAATCAAATAAAAAATTATTAAATAAATTTTAAATCAATAATAAAAAATCATGTAAATTTTAGTTCCAAATTTCAACAGATATTGATTGGGAAGAAGTGGTGTCAGTTTGGTTTGAATAGGAACAATGAGGAAAGTGACATACCAAACAAGATAGCCTTGTTAGAAAAGGTGGCAGTAAGATTGGGGCTTATGATGCTGATAGGGATTGGAGTGGATAAGGGTAAGACATTTGTGGTATACACGGACAACACCATGACCCAAGCTCTGATTGAAAAAAGGAAATCTTGGGATTCTTTGGTGAACAAGGAGTGGAAGAAAATCCAAAAGATACTGTTAGAGAGACAAGTGGACATTGAACTAAAAAGAATCAGTTCAAAAGATAATGCGGCAGACGGTTTTTTAAGGGGGGTGAGAGCACATTACCTAGTGTCAGACCAGATCATTATTGATATGCTGGCAGATCTAGCCCCGTTCCTATATCAGGTGATGCATGAATCCTGACAAGATAGATGATTGGTGTATGTTACAAGTTTGTTAGATTTTTGTTGTAGTCGGTCCTAGACCAGTTTGAGATATAAAAAAAAGTGTCAAAGTCATACATGTTGATAATGGAAAATAAGTAAGAGGAGAAAAAGCCAGGGAGAATGTCATGGGATAAGAGGGGAAGATAAAGTGTGAGAGGAAAGAGACTAACCACATAACGGAGTTTACCAATTCCCGTCCTCAACATTGAGGGTATTCATGATTTCCTTCCAAATGGATCCTTATTCCTCCCGCCAACAAAATTTAACCGCCACGTCCTAGAGGGTTGGAAACCAAGCACTTTGATCAGTTACAATTTGGCAGTGAGGAAATTCAGGAGGTTCAAAAGATAAAACAGACAAACAGAGTTGAGATTACCAATTAATGAGGAGGATACATATAGCTTTTTTTCCTGGGCCGCCCGGAACAGTGATGACGGGGATGCAGGGAAAATTACAGCAAAGACTACAGAACAGTATATTTTTGCCATAAAAGCATGGCATATTTTTCACAGGGTTGCATACCCAACAGTAGTAGAGGGAAGGGTAAAATTGATGCTGAAAGCTTCTGCCAAACATGACAGGAAACTTCCACCAAATTTACAAAAGCCGCCGGTACTTTTGGAGGATCTTTTGTTTTTAACGTATACACTATCTAGCAGGAACACAGAGGAACAAGCCACCATGGACCTGGCAATTGTAGCCTTTTGGGGGATGGCAAGGATGGCAGAACTCACCTATCCTTACAAAGAGGGCACTTTACCAACAAAACCGGGATCAGGGTGTGCGACGTGGCATATTCTACGGGCTTGATGGTGTTAATGCTACATGACGCAAAGACGGCAAAACCCGGAGTGGAGCAGCATCTCCACCTGCAGAAATTGCCAATCTCACTCTGTCCAAAACTAGCGTTCAAGAGGAGAGTTATCACTACAAGACTACCCACGGACTCTGTCTTTGGTCTCCATGTGGTAGAGATGAGGTTCCACCTCACAAAAAGAAGGGCAAACAAAATTGTCTCACAGGTGTGGCATAAGCAGGGAGGGAGCTTGCTAACAGGGCATTCCTTTAGATTTGGGGGCGCATCACTTTGGATGGCTCTAGGAGCTGAAATTGACAGGACGTTGGTCCACGGATTGTTACAAATTGTATGTAAGGGAGTATACGCAGGACCAGTTAGTGGAGGCAAAAAACCTTTTGAAGCAAATAAAAGCATGAATTATCCCACCCGCTCTGATTGGTGGTCAGTTGACCTGAAAATGTTTTTAACCGTTTCCGCATGTGGTAAGTACCACCCAGGTGAGGGGTGTGTGCAGGGATGAGGCTTTTATGGCACTGTGTTTGGGGCTCTGGCACACACCTGCAGTCCGCTGTGGGGCTGTTTCCCTCTCCACCAGCCAATACTCGTGTGAGGTTTTGACGGGAGAGAGGGTTTGAATCCCCCCTACCCTCACTTAGCCGACTTGAGCCCCCCGTTGGTGGGGAGCTGGGTTGGCCAACATTCAGCGGATGTAGGAGGCTTTCCCCGACTTCACCGTTTTTTCTCACACACAAGACACATTGGTGTGCCGGGATGGACTGTAAGGATGGAATTCCGTGCTTTCAATCAATTATAATGTCACACAGATGTCACATCCCCCCAAAGGGGGGAAATGACTCTTCTGTTCTTCATTTCTTTTATTTTTTTTATTTTAATTGTTTTTATTTTCAAATTTCTTATACTTCAATCTTGTTTCTCTCAAAATTGACTCAACTCAATCAACCTCAAATAAAAAACTCACCATGAAATTCAGTCAACTCTAAATTCAAGTTCAACTCTCAATAATCTTCTCTTCAGAAATTTCCTTCCATTGTTATCAAGATCAATCAAAATAATTCTTAAGAATATATACATATATTCTCATCACTATTTTTTTTCATTCTCAGTTCCTAGCCAATTATCTTCACTCCCTCTCTTTCATTTAATTTTTCCATCATAAAGATAAAATAAAATGTTGCTTTTCATCTTTATCTCACAATATTCAAAATTATTGATTTTTCATTTCTTTCCAGTTATGTGTTCCCTCTTTAACAATCAAATTATATATTTTTAAGCTCAAAATCTAATACTATCTCTTTTTTTTTACTTTCCTTCTTCTTGTTTATTTTATTATTTTCTTTTTCCTTTTTTTTTCTCTTTTATCACCTTTTTTCCTTCTTCTTTTTTTCCCTTTTTTTTCCCCTTTTTTTTCCCTTTTTTTTCCCTTTTTTTTTTCCCTTTTTTTTCCCTTTTTTTTTCCCTTTTTTGTTTCTTTTTCTTCTTCTTTTTCTTATTCTGTTTGCTCTTTTTTTGTTTTTTTCTCCATTTTTTTTTCCTTTGGAGGTTTACCAGAGCTTGCAGGAGTGATCCAAGGTGCACATCCTCATGCGCTGGATGAGTCAGGTTCTAGCACACAGGAAGGCAGGAAGGAAAAGAAACCAATATAGATAAGTAGTTCTATCTTCCTACCTAACTGCGAACTTCTCACCTACCCCACTAGAGATCTGTACACTTGAGCTCTTCTGATTTTCCATAAGTCATGTTATGTGCTGGATGAGTCAGGTCCTAGCACACAGGAAGGCAGGAAGTATAACCAACCTATATAGGTCCTGGGTGCTTCATAGCTTCTGGGCAAACTAGGAAGACTAAAGACTATCTAGAGTGATTCCAAAGACATGCAGATCAAGCAACCTGATTGGATCTTTTTTTACCTTTTTCTCTCTTTTTATTCTTTTTTTCTTATTTTTTTCTTATTTTTTTCTTATTTTTATTCTTTTGTATTATCTGTTTAGTTTTTTTTACCTTTTTTTCTTTTTGTTATCTTCTTCTTTTTTTTTTTTTTCCCAAAACAACACCCCCATGGGGAAGTCATTTACTAAAACAACACCCCTGTAGGGGATTTTCTCTTTAAATTGTGGGTGCCTCAAAAGAAGCCCTGTTCAATATTTAACTTACTAAAAAGGCACCAGTTGCTGTTTTCACAACAGTCTGGGTTTTGTTTTAATAATTTAAGGGTGTTGTTTTAGCGCACTCCATCATCATTCACTGTGGGATTTTTATTCCTGAGTGTGCCAAAGGGTTGCAAGTTAGACTTTTCTATTAAATTTAAGACTTGTGTGAGTCTCCTAATCCAATGAGTTTCAACTTTAAATATATTGCACTTATACTTCTTCATCTCAGCCACCATGGATTGGTTATTTGAGGCATTGTCAGTGAGAATGCCACAAATCTGAGTGAAAGTAAAGGTAATCAGTCATCAGTATAAGATAAAGAATGGGTTTGATTAAGGTTAGTTAATTTCTCAGAATATGAAGTAGGGGGGTTCAGGATGCTGGGAAAAAAGTTTGTTAACTCTAGGACGCCTAGAAGTATTTTTAAAACATTTTTAAAAAAATCAAAAAAGGCCAGACGGCCTCCTGACGTCAAAAGGCAATGTGCGACAGGTTTTGGGCGGTGCGAAAAACGACCCCCTAATTTTTTTTATTCATACTAATTTATAAAGTTTATTTATAATAATCTTAATGATATTTTTATAATTTTTTAATTATTTTATTTTGATAAAAATGATAATGGAAGACCTCCCGTCAACTTTTAGACGGGGCGTAAATTCCCGTAAATTCAATGTGTAAAATTTCTTCTAAATTACCTCACCCGTCGCCCCTCAAACTCTCCGGAAAAACACATCGGTCTAAATAGTATTTAGACATTGCCTACGGTGCTGCAATCAACGTGAATTCTAATGGAATCGGAAAGATCATTCGCGTATCTGGAGTTTTCAGCATGAATAAACTACAATAGATTTAATCATGTGTAATACAATTCTCATCATCATTGGGTATATTTTAAAAATAAAAAATGGATTTTCCCCATTGGATGATTAAAATAGATTTTCTTCATTCGATGTTTGATCTAAAGGATACCGATGTTTGATCTAAAGGATACCAATCAAAATTTTAAAGATATTACATCTTTCCAGAGGATGTTATAGTGTTTGTTTAATTCCTAATTCTCTAAATTCAGTTACAAATGTAATAAATCAGGAGTTAATGGCTGGAATTGAAGAATTTCAGATTACATCATTTTGGAATAATTATTATGAGAAAACATTACAGAGAGAACGAGATCAATCAGCCTTAAGCAAGTTCAAGACTTGGAATCAAACAGCAGATTTGATGAATGATTGAAAGATAGAAATACCACTTCTACTTGTCAGTTTTAGACAAATTGTATTTTGAAATGCTCGGAAAGACAAGACAAAATGAATGGCCAAATCAGTTTCTGAAAAAGTCCAGTTTTTAATTTGGTTTTTAAGATTATGAAGGGTCAAATTCTTGTAATCTTATGATCAGCTCAAAAATTTATCTTGTACGGTATCAATAGAATCAGGAAGCTCTAATGAATAATATGTACAGGTTTAGAAAGTAAATGAAGATGAATATTAGTTTTTAAATCAGAAAAAACTAAAATTCCAAACTTTAGCTAGATTGTA